>JAOBRC010301350.1:0-13432 GCA_027575255.1 Scolionema suvaense
CAAACTTCTTTTCGATCAGCAGACGTTTCTGAGTTTCTAAAATGATAGCAAAGCAAGGATTCATATATATTTTGACACTTGAAAGTGTATTCAATACAGTTGCGAAAATCAACCAAAGAGGCACAGAAGTCTTATCAACAGATCAGAGTTATCCAACAAAATGCAACTTTGTCCCCACAAGCATTTCGTGCAAAGTTCTAATCGTAATAAGGGTTTTCTAGGCACAAAGTTAACACATTTATTCAGCACATGATACGTTTGAGTAACTGCAGCAAGTGGAGCAATGGAATGCGATGATTTTCCGAGCAGAGAAATGTTACTTCTGTTAATAGCATTGACATACACCTTTTTTTTTTATGAACAACTCAGATTTTTCATTTCGCCCCAAAATGTTGTTTATAAAATTATTAAAAATCGTCCCCAAAGTTGTTTAACAGTTGTTTAAGTTTATTGTTTCTTAATGACCCAATCCTACCTCCACTGTTTGTTAGCAACTAACTGTTATGGCCACAGTAAATACTGACAATATCAGTGAATATATATAGTGCATTTTGTTTCGAATTAACTGAACGTTTCCGCAAAATCTTCGCAATCACATGGTGCTGTTAAGTTGCTGAAGTTAAATTCGTCCCGCCTGAGTAGTTTGCAAGTTGTTTAAATTTTGAGCTTTTTTCAGAGAGGTTGCTTATTTTCAGTGCTATATATATATAAAAAAAAAACAACAAGATACACCACTGGCATCATATCCGCAGGAAAAGCTGTGTTCTAGAAAGACTTAAAAATTGAAATCAAACAAAAAACAAAATTGAAATTGAGTGCTACCCTCAAAAAAGGGACTCTCCTGCAATGATACACTCTTTTTTTACAAGAACAATTTTATAAGAACACGAGCCACTTAAAAATTAAGAACAATTTAAGAACAAACCCAGGCTGAGTTTCAACTCCAAAGTTAAGAACAGCAACACTATTTCAAGGTAAAGATGATCAATTTTTGTTATAAAGCCACGGTACTTGATGAGGATGGGTTCAAATATCTATAACTTTTTGTTTTGAGAGGTATTTTTTCTACGCAGATTCCACGTTAGGGATGTAAAGTGATTCCACGTTAGGGATGGCCGCACTTTAAGCCAGCATTGCCTAGCGAAATATGAACAAATTAAGAACAATTGAAGCTCAAAACTAGTAAAAAATTAAGAACAACGAGCCTCAGCTCAAATTTTCTGGTTCTTAGAACAAAAAGAGTGTAGATATACAAGTAAAATTTTCGCGCCATATCGGGTGCTATCTAAAACCATTTACGTCTTGACTGTCTCATTCCCGTATCAAGAACAAACGAGGCTCTCACCAAGGACCAACACAATGGAAATTACCGGGAGACTTTATGAGAAAACGTTTTTTCTGGAGGTTAACTGCACACCAAGTAAAAAGTTTCCTCATTTAATTTATTTCACTCATTAGATATACCTTGCGGATAATTTTTTTTTTTTTACGCATATCAAAGAAAGAAAAGGAGGACGTTATCGACATGCAAATTGAGAAAAAGAACGAGTCTGAGCACATTGTCATTGATTAACAATCAAAAA
Source organism: Scolionema suvaense (assembly GCA_027575255.1). Lineage (NCBI taxonomy): Eukaryota > Metazoa > Cnidaria > Hydrozoa > Limnomedusae > Olindiidae > Scolionema > Scolionema suvaense. Next base: position 1,584 of record JAOBRC010301350.1, read on the forward strand.
ATTAGTTGCGTTTGCCTTTGGGCAGGCTAACCTTCAATTTGATAAGTTTTGCGTGGATTTAATTTTGCGAATTTGGAAAAAAGTCGCAAAATTCGCAAAAATTAATCCACGCAAAAAAAAATCCCCTGAACCTTATTCCTGCCGGGGAGGCTGATTCCGCCAGGTTTGCGTATTGATCCACGTAGAATTTTGTTGGCTACACATTTAAAGCCCGTTTCTGGTGGCTTTTAATAGTTGTTGATACTGAATACGATGGTATAAGTTTTATTTCCCATTTGTGAGTCAATTGCGTAGAGATTTTCACAAGGCCTTGGGTGGAAAAATACCAAAACATCTCCCCAAAATCAGACTCATTCATTAGCATTTCTTGCTGTACTTCAAGTAGAGCCTCTGAAACCACCATTTAACTTTTGTTGCACTCCTAAGGAACTTACTCAAAAGATGTATGAGTTTTTTGAGCAACAGACAATGTTGTGACATGTTGCAGGTGGCAAACATTCTTAGCAACCAATTTTCTTCAAAATGACGTGTACCTCACATAACTATCGTCTGAGGCACTTCTAGGAAATCAGAAAGTCTCGTTTTTAGTTTATTGTACTCATAAAAGACTGTTTTAAGGTACTGCATTGGTTTCATGATTTGACAGGTACTTAACAGGTACTTACGGGGCCTGGCAGAATCCGCCCCCCCCCCACCCCCGCAGGACACTAGCCAAAAAAGCCTGGCATGAATAGGGTTAGGGTTCGCTCTATTAGTCACGAATAAATTTCCATTTTTTCTCAGGCACCAACAGCTAGTCTTTTCAAACATTTTTCTAAGTTTCAAAAATGTTTCGAATAAAAAACATGTCATGTATTTTGTGGATATATTTTGTCACACGTGATAATAGTGTACTGATTGCACCCTATGCTCGAAACATGAAGAAGAATGAGAAAGGTTCTCACCATTTATAAGTGAAGAAACATATCCCTTATACCTTCAGGCTATCAATATTTGTGCAACGGAGTTTTATCATCATACTCAGTTGATGAAAAAATATTGAAGTTTAAAACCTTATCTATAGCGCGATGTTATGTTGACAAGCTGGACATTTTTCATCGTAGAAACTTGCTGCTGATTCCCATGTAAATAAATTTACATGACTGCTCCAAGCCTCTGGCAATTTTTTTTTCATGTTTCTAATATCAATACATGTTCTAGAGGTCACAGTTTGAAGTGACAATGCAAAATGTTTTGGAGATATCGTCAGTTTCCGAATGGCCCCACATCTAGTAACGTAAAATTTGGCTGAAAATACTGCTACATATCACTGTCTTGAAGAACTTCATGTGACTAACCTTCTGACCAACATACTGACATAACAACTACAAAAGTTTATGTCAGTAGATAAGGGGTGGGGTAGCATCAACTAATAAGAAATGGTGACACCAATTAACCATTGAACCTTTATATACGAACAGCTTCAGCTCCAAAAGTTTTTCAATTCACTCGCACATAGCAGCTTGGTCATAGAGATCTCATTGCTTACAAAAATCTGCATGTATAATCCTGGTCAAAATAGTTTGGCACGCAAGCGCGTTTTTGCCATTTTCCGTACCGCAAGTAAATGAAAACAGTTCGACAAGTACCGAGCCGCAAATCAGGGCGGGAGCGTGGGTTTGAGAGACTTACTAACTCTGACTTTTGAAAAATCATGCTTTGGTATTTCTAGGGTATGTGCAGGGTGTGGCAGGGCTTGCTTTAGGGCGTGGCTTGGATTTTTTAATTTTTTCAGGTAATGTAGAAAACAAAGGGCGTGGCATTCGGTCTACCAGCGTAAATTGCTAGAAACTGCACTGAGACTGTAGACAGGGGTTGCTAAACACCTGCAAATAATGTCTTGAAGCGCTTGCAATGCAAAGTGCTTTTACAAGCAAAATTGGTAAAAAGTGCATTTTTGATTTTGGCTGAAAAAAGCCTTTTGTCCAAAATACTTTGTCCAGGATTGTAGGTGGAGGAGAAGTGATTGTATCTCACATAACTTGCAGTTGTAATTCGTTTTCCGCCTATGCAATGCAGATATGCACAGCACCAACCACTCACAGAAGGGAAATAGACCTAAAAAAATGCACTAAGGGGGGTGGGGGCGAAAGCGTGGAAAATTTGAGATGGGAAAAATGAGCGGATGCTAAATGTTTGTGCCACATAAGTCAAACGAGCAGTGCTGGTTTGGTACAGCAAGGAAACTAGATTTGATGGTGTAGACATCTAACAAACCGAAAACATGTTCATCATCAGATTCAAGCTGAATGTGCGCTCGGAAAAATTGTAAAAGGAGAAAAGTAGGTAGGTTATGTAATACTATATATATATATAATACTAATAGAGGGCACTTGAAAGAAATGGTTTTGAATGAGCATCCCCACCTGACCGTTTTTACTCAATAACAACATAGTTGACATATGCCAAAAACTAAAAGCATAACCCTGACTAGAAGCGACCTGCATATTGAACTCTAACTTAAAGAATGAATGTCACTTAGTTCTAATTTATTCCTTTTCTCCATACATTTTTGGTATACATTTAAAGTTGAAATTGAATTATATAGTAGCAGTATTTGAATGTTGGTCGAATGCGAGAGGAAAGCTCGATTCCACATTTACACGCAGACTATTCCCTGACATACAAAGCATGAATGAATGACGTGGTAAAATTCCCTGGATGATCATTCAAGTCAATTGAATACAGAGATGCTTACAAGCCTGAGGGGAAAGAACATATTTGCCGAATTTATTTTTGCGATTTTGGCCTTTCTTTGCAATAATTTCTTCTGCAGAACCTGCTAGAAGTTGGCAAATCACATGAATTTTTCCTGTTTAAATTTTTACATTGAGTCAATCGCAAAAAAATTATTCTGCAAAATTTAAAAAACCAGTTAAGTATCAGTCAGTCCATTTAAAGTCGCAAAATCTACTTTTTGTATTTTTTTTGACGCTTTAAAGACCCATTTACAGCTCTCTCAGCGCAACGAATGCAAAGGAACATCTTCCTCTTCCATCACAAAAATTAACACAGAACACTCAACCGCAAAAATTTCTTCCCGAAACCGACGAAGCAGCAAAATCAAAAATTTCTTTCGCAAAAAATGCAATTTTCTGCAAGTCTAAATCGTACAAATAAGTCCGCAAAAAATTTCTTCCCTTAAGGTAGCAGTATTGCAACATACTCTAAAGGGTTTCTATCATGTATATGCCCATGGTTGCATGAAGGGTCCCGCACGTGAGTAGGACATTCCATTTTAGGTAAAATGATTCAATATCAGACAGATAGCAGTGCTGCAGAGGCGGATGTAGGTCGAAAACACAGTCGTGATGTTATGGACTCAACTCAACTCAATGTTTGTAATATAGTTGTTGACAGAGTTCTTGGAGGACAGAAACGTTGCACCCTGGGCGTCTTTATCAATGGAAGCTCAGCAGTGCTGTAGCTGCATATGATGAAGATGCATTCTGTGTACTACAAGATCTAACAAATTTAAAGCAAGACTCGTTTTTCTCAACTGTTCCCTACTTTTCAGCTTCATTTGTTTCTAATTTGTTCTAATGCAGAATGCAACAAAAAACTAGGACTTTAACTTCCAGCATAAGAATTAAAAAGTATAACAATTGGCAGCATACGATTGCTTTTTTCTAAATAATCGATCCAGATAGAAAGTTGATGTAGCACACTAAAGCAGTGTCCCTGCAAGTTTTGTGATGAAACTCAGAGTGGACTAATCTGAGACTTGTGTTCTTGCAAAACGTTTCTAATAATAAAAGCGAATGTGAAAATTCCACCAAGCAACAAGTCTTTTCTTTCGAGTTCACTTTTCTTATTGATCAAATTTTTCCAAATACTTTAAGTTTGTTTATTTCTTTGTATATACTCTTGCGAGCTAGAATGATACCGATGTAAGTGAGCAATGCCATCATACAGTGTTTTGCTTTGCTCCCAGGCCGGAACCACTCGTCTTACGAAATACTGCTGAGCGGAGATATTGTCTATCGTCTGCGTATGAATTTGGGAGAGAGAGACATTTCCCATCAGCTTTTCGGGAAAGAGCTCAAAACTTTGTCAGAAATCCAATATAGCGGAAGGTCCTGAATCTGACTGGCCAATATTCCGAAAGTTGAAGAAAATGTAGGACAAGTGATGTGTTACTTAGGTAGAGAAATGAGCATAACTTTTGATCCTGGATAGATTTGATGATGGTTTTTAGTATCCATGGAAGCCCAGAATGCGATCTTAGTCATGCAGAAGTCTAAGCGCTTGAGGAGTATGGTTCGAGTTACTGTATGGCTTAGAGTTCATTCTTCAAAATGGCTCTCTGAGGGCCTTCAACATTCCTTGCGACGGTCGAAAAAAATCAGTATGCCAAAACAAATTTCAGTATCGTAATCTACATTCTTTTCTCTATATTCTATAGACAAACAGAGTTTAACAAGGTGCTCTCAAAGTGTCAGAATCTTCGCTCAAAGACATGGCACTTTGTGCCTGTTTTGGCCTGATTTTGCGTATGTCCATATGCTGTCTGAACTTGAAAATAACCCCTGCACATTTATTCACTGCGCATGCCTGCTTATTGTTGAAGGTAGGGCATGACCTGAGTCACCTCTCTGCCGAAATTGAGCTTCCGGAGTGGAGTTGAAGTTGTTAATTTTTGGCAAAGTGTTGCGTTTTGGTGTTCTCACATGCACTGTCAGAGGTTAGACTGCCAGGAACAAATCTGAGCTTGGAGGCTCATCTAGACTTTCTTCTACGTCAATTCTTCGTTTTACTTAGTTGCTTTACTACTCTGCATAGGCTCTGAAAATTTCAGGTGATTTGGTTTAGTTTTTCAGAAGAGATTAGCAACTTTGTGAAATTTTGACCCTTCGCTGTTTTCATGCCCTAAGGGAGTTACTTGAAAAAACACAACAACTCAAATCTCGATTTCTCAGGAACCAAATTTCCCAATAAGCTGTTCTATGTCTTCAAATGCTCCTACTTACATGTACCTTCTGACTTCAAACTAATTTCCAGTATTGGAACGCTGGTTCAAAAGTTATTTGAGGGAAAGTAAGGGGGTTGCATGTTTCGGATTTGTGATGTTGCAGTCATGAAAAATCATCTGCCGACCTTAAATTCTTCTAAACTACATGCAGAGTAGTAAATTGACTATTTTCTAGTCCGTATAGTTGGTACAAAACTCTCCTGAAAATTTCAGCTCATAAGAGTTAGTATTTCCAAAAATCTGGCCAGATAGGGATGGCTTTTGATGTCGCTTTCTCGAGGGGGGGTGTCTCGACTAACATTGCATGTGCTGACCATATACTGTTCCAGTTGGAGAGATACCTCTCTACTTTTATCATCTACATACATGTGACTAACTATCATGTCATTTATATGACTACCAAACAACAACAACAGAAAGAATCACATATGTGCTACTGCCAGTTTCTCACACTCTGTGTGCCTGAAGATTGTTCATGAGAGCAAGAAACTGGCAGTAGCACATATGTGATTCTTTCTGTTGTTGTTGTTTGGTAGCACTTGCTCTACTTTGTATTGAGCACTCTCTCCAGTGAATGATAAACGAAACAAGTAGTAGTGTCATTTATATGATGTTAAATGGATGGGAACATTAAAAATTTTGGAAAAGAATTTGTAAGGATGAATTTTCTCTGTTACGGGCTATGGCAATTCTGTGCATTCTCTCACCCCCAACTAAAATCTGAACCAAGGCAGTTCAGGAAAAGAATTTGTCCACAGAGTTAGTACCCGGTTGGAATAGAAGGTAGGGAAGTTATAGCCAAAAAGTTTAAGTGGTTCAGATTTTTATGGCCATGGACAGTTGCGCAAAATTTTGCCTTGTCGCCCTTTATCACCAAGCGAAAAGTGGGGGTTCCAAAGACTCTGAAAATCCTATGAAGTAATCTTAGAAGTATAGTTTATTATATATGGAGAGCTTCATTGGAGTTGTACTACCTTCCAGTATACAGTTTTCACCCAGGGGAAGCTTGGTTTTTAAACTATAAAGGGGTACAGAGGGCATATTTCTGAATTTTTTTCTTGACTGTCCAAGGTGCAAAGTGATCATCCCCTATCAGCAAGAGAAGGAATAAAGATGTGGACCTGGTTTTTGTTTTGGAGTAACCTCCTCCCGTAGAAGGACTCAGAATAGGGTCGTTTCTCAAAATTGGTTGAGTGGAAGGGGGTCAAATTAAGGAAAAGCTGCAAATTTCAGATATCAATGTGGGCTGAAATTTTGAGAATTTGACTTTCTCCACTTAAATTCTTGAATACGTCCAGTTCTACTCAATGAAATCGTCCCAAATTTGGTATTCCAGATCGTTACCACTGGGAGATGAATTTAAAAAAACTTCACCTCTCTAGCTACTCCAGAAAAAAATATTTTGTCCTGATTCTACGGCCCATTTTACCATTTTTTGTAATTTTCAGACCCTTCGACCCAAAATTTTTTGTTAGCTTGCTCGTGTCTGATTCAAATTTCCCACACGCATTCTCTGCATCAAGACGGTCAAGAATGCGTTTTTGTTTAAGTCTGAGCAAGTCCTCTTAATAAAAAACGAGATTCTACGTGCAATTTTTCATATTTATTTAATATCAAACATAGTGTACAAACAGGTTTGTGAGTTTTTTTTCAGAACTTTTCAGAGGTTCTAGACACTTTTGTCGAGATTCCCACCCGGACACCCTTTCAAAAAGTCATTCCCGAACTTCTCAAGTAGCCTGGATCAAAATTTACGTACCCTCCTGGTGGAACCCCAGGAACAATATTTTCACCTTCAAAAACATGCTGAAGTCTCAACCTTGGATTTTGGTAACTTTTGGTAAAGTGCACCCTCCAGTAAGAGTTGTAACGCGGCAAATACTGAACCGCTTTTGATGCAATTTGAAGCATTAGTTCAAGGAGAGGTGTATCTAGGGTGTGGTAAAAGTGTTGAAAAACCTCGACTCCTTCCCAGCTTCTCAAATTCGGCCAAACTGGGGGAAGCTGTAACTCTTGACACAGAGAACCAAATTGTCTCAAATTCGGTGTGGGGGTAGAACTAAAAGAGGTGCAGACGCTGACCAAATTTCATCTTCAAATGCCCCCTCCCTCCAGGGGGTTTTGAAGATGGTACTACTAAAAAAAAACTTTTTACCTACAAAACCTATGAAGATGAAATTTAAGTCAAATAATATCCATAATTAAGTAAAACATTTTGGTATAGTCAGATTTGCTAAAAAATTAGTCCCCTCTCCTCCAAAATTAAAAACCTCAAAACAGCAAATTTCTTTAAAAATTAATAACTCAAGAACTAAAATAGCCACAAGTCTGAAATTTTGCACGAAGGTCAGGATTAACAATCGATAGCCTCACATCAAATTTCAGGTCCGTACCTTAAGCTCTGTCTCTCCAAGGGCCAAACCCCGTTTTTAAAAAATTTCATTTTTTCCTAAGTAGCCTTTTTTAAAGAATTACTTGAAACTCACTTACGTTACTTTCCTTAAAAGTGTGCATCCAACAGTATATAGTTTGTTAGGTTTTGATATGCAGCTTTCCCCTTTGAATTTTTGCCTCAAAATTTTTATATGAGAAAAATATAAATTTTTAGAAGCTAAACCGACATCACCAAAGAATAGTCGCACACAAAACTTCTGAATTTTTCAATAAATATTTTGACTTCTAGACAGTTTCTAATGTTTCGCTATTTTTCAGAAAACGTAATTTAAAACGTAAACCAAAGTTAAAAACACAAGGCAAGACGGTCTGAATCTGATGCAAGAAGCGTGAATATGCCTCACTTGCTCGATTCCGAGGCACATAGTTTCCAACTGCTAGTCCTATGGACGTTGCAGAATTGATGACGAATCACATTCTGATGATATGAAACGAGGAGGTCATGTTGTTCTCAATAATTACATAACGATTGAACACTTAAAAAAGCCGAAGACGACGACAGCCAAGGGATAAATTTCTACACAAGAAATGGGTGCCAAAGCAAATGAAGCAAGTGCAATGTCATAATTCAAACATCAGTGCATTGCAAGGAAACCACAAAAAAATTTTACTTCGTGTAATGAAACCAAGGCCTAAAGCTATTGAACAAGCTATTGCTGTATGAATTTGATGTCTGCAGGTACCAGCAAGCTAAATCTTTATAAGCAACTCATGATCCATATAATATAACTCCGCATCTAACTGGTTTGTCCAGTCAACTACCCTAGGTCAAATTTCAATTTCGACTTCATGCAGCCCTCGATAAAAGTGATTGCATTAAACCCTTATGGCTCTAACTCACGGACATTGGACTGACTTCCTAACTCATACTGTTCCATACCAGAAAGTAATGACAAAGCAGAAAGCATGATTAATGAAACCAAGGTAAACAAGATTAGGGATGTAGATAGCTAGGAAAGTTAACGGAAAACAATAAGGCTATAGAACAAACTCAAAGAAACAAAATAAGAAAAACCAGAAAATCAAACTTCATGCTGAAACAAACAAAAAGCACGTCAAATGTTGTAGGTAGACAAAAGATTAAACTGACGATAAATCTGTCAAGAACTTCCGCTCAATGGCAATTAAATCAGCTACAGTAATCATCCTTATAGCAACTCTGAAATTTAAACTTTCAGAGTAATAACAAATCACAGATGTCGACCAACTGCATGCAGCAAAGGCCATCTGATCTTCCATGTTGTTCTGGCTGACTGGGCATGCTGTGAAGAATGGTGACACTTAAGTGCGGTTCAATATATTTGATCAAAGGTAACCCGCCAAAAATTGTCCAATACAGCAGATGCTACTCGTCTTACTAAACAGTGATAGTAAAAATTGTAAATTAAATGTAAAAAAATTGTACAGTAAATGAGACGACATTGCAGAATGTACATTATGGCCATGCGACTTCGCTTCAATAGCACGAACCATTGAAAAGACATAAGATATGACTTATCAAGCCATGTTTGGATTTCAATATCAGCTTCCTGCAGATAAAAAGGTGTACCGCATTCTGATAAAATGGTGTACCACATTCTCCCACAAGTACGCATTGCTAAAATCTGCATGAATTTCTAAGTAAAATTGAGGAGTGGATATGAAGTGGCTATGGCCAGCATTGCATGTTCAACATAAACAGATGAAAAGTACAAGAAACATGTGTTACATCAAGCACCGAAACGCGACCAGTTTCTTTCTCAGTATAACATACAGAGCTTCATACATTATTCGGACAAAATTTCACAAGAGAAACGTTTGCGGGGTGAAAACTCGCAAAATTTTTTGGATAAACTTTCACAATGTTACATCTACTATAAATTGATGTTTTGAAGATCTAAAGATTCCGCAAAATCATACTTCCGAAAATATTAGTGAGAAAAACTTTCGCATATGGACGTTTCTGAATGCATTCAGGAGATACACTTTTGCGAAACAGGCCCAAATTAGCGAAATTTGTGAAAGTTACCCCGAATCTCCGAATAAAGTAGTTGATACCTGCTTCCAGCTTGTGTTTTGTTTCATCCAACGCCAATCGCAGGCGCATTGCATCATTTTTTGATTTCGTAGCTTCCACACGAGATTGATGAAGTTTTTCTTCAGTTGTATGTAGCTTGTCTGTCTCAGCTATGCGAATCACTCTCTCCATATCAAGATCTTGCTTTTGGGCTTGCATCTTTTTCCTATCGATATGGAGGAAGAGGAATAAGTGGATAGGCATAGTGTGACCCCCCTCCCTTTAAGAAGGGGGGGCGGCCGGGGATGGACTTTCCAAAAAATTTCAAAAAGGAGGGGGATGAAAATTTTTCTGTAGAAAGGGTGGGTATGAGCAAAGGAGGGGGGGGAGGATTAGGCAAAAAGGGTGGGGATGATTGCCAAAGAAGAAATGGTCGCAGTTTAATGCTGGTGCTAGATTTTCATCATAAAGACAATCACCGGATCAGTGCTATGATATGGCATAATTTATCATTTGTCTAGTTCTTGCATGAAATCCACCAATAATAGTTCTAAATTGTGTTTCAAATCCCTTGACTACATCGCATCCTCGACGAGGAAATACTGTATTCTTCGGGAAAACCTTTGCTTACTAGTATCGAAGTTGTATGAATGAATGTCTGAAACAGGTTGTGCGTATGTGTTGCTATGTGCCCGTTACCGGGAAGAGAGGGGTTTCGACAATTTTTAGAAAGGGATGAGAAGCCAGAAAGGGCGGTATTGACCACGAAGAGGGTGATTCAACCACTCTGCACACTATGATAGGCAATCACAAAGATACTGGGATTTGAGCTTCATTCTGGTTTCTTAGAGTATGCAAGAAGGTGAAACTTGATCAGCAGCTTCCTTTTTGAAGACCTGGAAATTAAGTGCGGATTTTCTTTCGCCCCAGTCTCCCTGAAATATGATGTCACATGTTACCACGTCATGTTGCACAGCCAATGTTTGCCCAGCGTTACCCAAAAATCATAGGTTTGGCCATGAAACACTAAAAAGTTGAGTCAAAGAGAGTCAAATTCAGTGCAATTGAGTCAAATTTATAGGGGCACGCCTGCTGAATTGATGTTTACGTTGTGCATAGAAATTGAAGTATTGAATAATGTCTATAAAATATTGGGTTTTGGTAGTTTCGAAATTTTCCACCCGCTTTTGAAAATTTGACATACCGTAATGAGTTGAATAAGCGCCCACTCCAATAAGCGCCCACCCTTCAAATAAGCGCCCATCCTTCAACCTTCAGTAACGGACGAATATTTAAATTTTTGACAGGAACGTAATTGAAGAGTAAGTCAGGATGTAATTTTTAATAAACAATATGGCTTGTTTCAGCTTTTATTCTTATTTTATTCTTTTTTTATAGAGATAACATGGGGACGTTTTTCTATCCTAAATTACTTCCAAATACATTAATTAAATAAGCGCCCCCTCAAATAAGCGTCCACCCTCGATCCTTAAAAATTAAATTAGCACCCGAGCACTAATTCTAGGCAGTACGATAAGCGACCAAATGACCGAACATAGTTCAAATTTGATCAGACTATGTATTAATAAATTCTTTCTCAACACAATCACAAGAAATAAGCATGATCTTGTTGCTAGGCATAACCCATGCGATCAAATTGTTGTAAAGCATAAAGAATTATTTCCATGCCTCTAACATTATAAAGAAAATCAAACAGAAAACAACAGAAAATCTTCAAACATGGTTCTAAAGCTAATGGTTTAAGTAAGCATTTAAGCAACAAAAATGCTTTGTAAAAACGACGTAAAGGAAACCAACAAATCAAACATTATAATCAAAAACTGAAGAGCTAGTTACCATTCTAGTTAAAGGATTTCTAATTTCCCTAATCCTGCAAGTTCACTCCAAAATGCAACACAAGAGAAGCCAGCCACAAATTTTTGGCATACTCTCATTCTTCGGGACAACTTGTATCAGATTACAGAGGCCCTCAGACCTTAAATCCTCTCATAGACGATATTTCAGAGAAGAAGATGAGGTTCGAATGAGCCTTCTGTGCAAAATGGTTCCCGAAATTATGCGATGCGCCAATTTGTCTCTAGCAGATATTTATGAATGACAGAATTTGTGCCATGTGTATACCAATATTGCACAGGAATAATAAAGTTTGCAAAGCAGGTCTGAACAAGACTAAGCAATAATGATTGGAAGCACTCATTTTGGACACGAAAATTGTGCCTGCTTCAGATACCACTTTGTCATTATGGAACATCTATCCTTCCCAAAAAATTCTGAAAAACAAAATGCTTGTCTTTTAAGAAAAGAACAACTACTTTAAGTTTCATTTTTTACATATCGATTTCGACCAGCACTCTGGTCATCATCAGT
>JAOBRC010301461.1:0-13432 GCA_027575255.1 Scolionema suvaense
AAACCCCCCCCCCCCCCCCCCCTAGCAATTTTTCTTCGAGATTTCCTGAACGGCAAAAGCTTTGGAGCTGAAACTTGGTGACTTTTAATATAATTTTATTGGCTATTAGGTGTAGTAAGAACCATTCTTGAAATGTTGGCAGGTACCTGGACCAATTTTTGCCAAAATTTTGTCTTCCTGTTCCTAAAACGCTATGAAGATGGCAATAACTGCGTAAATAGCCCATGCTAACAGAAAGTAATCATTATTTAGAGAAATTTAAAGTAAATTTGAAGAAAAAAGCTTTTGTGGTTGAGACGTCTGGTAAAATTTTGGTCAATTTTTTTTCAAAATTTCGCGTACTTAGGTGGACATTTTTGCTGACGTCAGCAAAATTTGAACTTTTTAGCAAACTCTTAGGCTATTTTCTCAATCTACACATGTTTCTGCACCTTTGTGCTAAATTTCACCATGCTTTGCCCAGAAATTAGGGTAGGGGAGTAGTTTTACCCCCCCTCCCCCTCAGTGAGGAACGTGCTGCCAAGGGTCCTTAAAGTCAGGTGGGAATTTTGGAAAATGGGAGTGTTCGCGAAACTTTTAGAAATGAAGTATTTTTCTAGTCAGCAACGCCTGTATTCTCAAGTGTTTTACTGTCCCTGGCCCAGAATTGCCATCAAATGTTTTTTTATAATTAATTGTATCTGGACCAATACAGAGAAATTAGGATGTTTGTGGACCTTGTGAAAGATAAGGGTTTTTTTTCGGGCCAGCGATGCCTATATTCTCACCTGTCCAAGAATGTTCATTTTGTTAAATCAAACGTTTTGTCTACGCTAGTGGTATGGAACTTTTGTGACATGAATCGGATTTCCGGCTTTTTTATTTGTTTCAAATTGTATTGGTGCCTGATTTATTACATTTTGACTTCATTTTGGTGCTTCAATTAAAAAGATATACTTATTTTGGGACTTTTAAGGAGAATAAGGCTTACATGTCTGACTTAACTCTGTTAAAATTAATTGTATCTGGACTACTAGAGAGACTTGATACCTTGTCAGTGTTCAGGTGGTAGAGTTCGCAGTATAATTTGAAAGAGGTATGTTTATGAAACTATGCAAAAAAAACTTAGTTTTGGTAAAGATCTAAAATAGTTCTTCTAAGAACAAACTCTGTGAAACCTATCTGACGGCTGGCTTTATTGAGCTTCTAAGACGTGATGGGGCGAGGTGGGTTCTTGCCCCCCACCCAATTTCCGTTTTATAGACGCTGTGATTCTGAAACATGATTGAAGGTTCCCTTTGCCATAGAGGATTAAAAGAAATGTGTGAAAGTATTTGTCGCCCCTGACTCCCTGAAATATGATGTCACGTGTTGCCATAGGTTGAGTTGGTTATTTACATTTCGCCTAGCTATACCCAAAAAATAGATTTTTGTGTGTAAAAATTAAAAATGTAAGTGAGATTTGCTCAAAACATAATTGGAAAGAAGTGTGCTGCTGAAATTAAGTGTTTTTTGTTTTGGTTTTCAGACTTCGAAAAAAGAAAATTGGAGACCGAAGTCCGGCAGTGGGGTGCAAATGTGGACATGAGCCGAACACGTCTCTGCTTCCAAGCAATCTTGCAAGACCAGCATGGACAATTTGTGCAGTCGTTACCAGCTGTAGTGTCTGATATCATCATTGATGCAAGTAGGGAAGTTGTTTCCGTAGTTAATTTGGTTGGAAAAAAAATTGTAGCATTTTACTTGTTGTGCACGTCAGTGAACTGCAACGTGTATCAGCACTTAATACTGAATTAATTTCGATATCAGATGAAGTCATGTGTTTGGTGACTAACGGATATTTTTTCAACAGCATGAGCATCGTTTGTAAACCATAGGCTTGCTTAGCAACAAACTAGGAAATCCGCTCCCAATGATCTAACTTCTATGCATAAGTATGTCAGTTGTTGCTCTAGAAAAACCAAAATTTATTGGCAGAGAATCACCGTCACCAATAGGAGGTACAGCTACAAGGGACTAGCTTCGTTTGTGTTTCATGTTGGAAGACATTCTTGATGTAGTTTATTTTATGATAAGCTTTAAAAAGTGTAATTTTGTGGCATAGATATCTATACCTGAGGCTGTTCGAGTTAGTTTATTTCGTTCTATTTTCTTCCTGGATGAACCTCTGGCCAGCCAGATTGTTTAACAGTGTTAAACAATAGTTAACCTTTCAGTATGAAACAGTGTTCCGGAAGAATTGTAGTACACGAGTGAATGAAGATGACATAAATGAGATAATTAAGTATTTAAAAACCAAAATTCCCTTAATATTTTGATACTCGCACAGACTTATGGAGTAAGAAAATATTTTGCTGTACATTAAAAAAGATATTGACTTTCAGGCCTGATTTCTTATTGACATGTTTTACTCCCAGCAGGGTTGTTTAACATGAAAGTTGTTCTTGTTTTGCTGTAGTTCGGGAAGGACTTTCTGTCGGATCATGTATTACGTAAGTAGGAATCCTGAAATTGGACATTTCCATTGTCAAATTCCTATACCAATTGATGTACTCGGACCTGGCGTGGCTTTTCCTCTGCTCGTTTAAAAACAATTTTCCGAGCATCATTTTTTTCCCTCACCTGTAAAATTTGTCTCTCTCCTTTTTATTGTATCACGTGAGATCTCCAATTCACTTGGCGTACAATATTCATGCATTCTTTGTCCTGCGTGCTAGCCCAAGAAGGAGATTCGCATGTTGCTTTAAGTTCAGGAGTTAATTCAATTAGCTCAAAGTAGGACACTATGGCATTCAATCATTGTTGTTTTACGTTGTTTGCCATAATTTTCGATAATAGTGGTTGAAGTTTTTATCCGAGTTGATTTATGTCGACGAAGAATCTCACGTCGAATTTCATTTCCCCATGCAGACAACTAAAATATATGAAGCAGTGTGCTTGTATGCCACATAGCTGATATGTAAGTAAGGGATGAATATTTTCATCTTTGATGGTCTATCGCAGGGGTTTCACTCCATCGAAAGTGCTGTCACCTCACTTAGTTGTAGGGGAGGGTCTATTTACTTGGGGGGATTGATCGGGGGGAATGATAACAATTAGGAGGGTTAGACATTTTTTCAATAACTGTAATTTGAGGGGCGTACATTGGCTAGTTCCGGGAAGGGGCAAGATGATCCTCTTTGCCAGTTCCCTCTCCGTCTTGCTGAACATTCCTCCTGTTACGACCTCCAATTTCGCAACTTGTACTGCTACAGTTTTAAAAATGTGTTTTTGTTGAGGAAATGCACTGGCTCTCATTCTGTTGCAGCTATCAGTGGTGGAGGAAGGGGGGCGGCAGTCTGGTGGGGCGTACCTTAAGGGGATAACTTTTTGCGTGGATTTAATTTTGCGGATCAGCGATTTTCAGCGAAAATATGTGGAAGTAGTTAAGTGAATGAGTACCAACGAAAGAAAAGTAGAAAGTTGTTGACATGCGAATTGAGGGAAAGAATGAGCCCGAATACATTCTCGTAGGTTAACGATCGAAAAATTTTGCTTTTGGTCAGGTTGAAGCATCAATTTGATAAATTTTGCGTGGATTTAATTTTGCAAATTTGGCAAAAAGTTTGCAAAAATTACTTCATGCAAAAATAATTCCCCGAAAGGTAGTAACATGGGGAGACTGCCTCTGAAAAAATCTCTTCATTGGTGGGGTTTGTAATTAATTGCAGTTGAAGGTTTCTTTTCATAATAAAAAATATGCCATGTCTTCCTCTTGTAAAAGCAGTTCTTAAAATCTTGCTGCTTTATCGTTCTTGATATCTTGAGAAAACTATTTCTCCAAAAACCTAACCACTCAATTCTGAAATTATTTTTATGTTTTTATTTCAATAGTCAGTCATGTTCGTCAGCCCGGAAGCAAGAATATCTGATGTTCGGGGAGAAAAAATTTTCTTGTATTCTCGGTATGAGCTGTGAACAACGAATCCTAAACTACAAAGTTCGTATTTTTAGTGTCAATGATGTTTTTAAAAACCAAATTCTCAAATTATTTTGTTAGTGTCTTAGAAAAAGGGGGGCGTAGTCACCTGTTGGTTTGCTGAATGGACAGAAACATATGCTGGCCCAACTCCGAGAGGTTTATCAGAGTTGAACGCCAAACATTGAATGAAAATTTGCTTCAATACAGTGTTAATTTCATGGAAACAGTGTAGAACATTATACTTGATTATTTGTCGCAGAGAAAGCTGATGGTGCAAATCTGAAAATTTTGCGAATGAGTAAGGTGCGAAGTAAACCTGATGGTGGCGCCGAAATGTTTATTGTTGCCAGCAAGTTTCCCAAAGGTTGGTTCTAATTGTTTATCTGTTAATGTGTTGCCCTTGTTTTCAGAAAACAATGACAGTAAAGTGGCCAGTTATAGTAAAACTAACTAGAGGACGACGTAAGTGACGTTGGCCGCAATGCAGTAGAATATAACATTCCTCAAAGATATTCATTCCAATATAGGTAGCAGCAGGTAATTCTGAGTTATTGGGGCTTAAGTAATACCTTAGAGGAGCACTTCAGCATCTTTGAAGTTAGTAATAAGTTCTGATCGATATTCCATCATCTCCAGATTCCTCGACCGCACTAGGAGCACGCATGCTATGATTTCAACTTCTGCTTTGACCATACTGATGTAGACCATTTATCTAGGTACTGACACAGCAGCTCAGCTCGAGACTGCATCATCTGGATTCTCCATGACGTGCTGCAAATGCGTTTTCCTTGTCTAAACTCATATTTTACTTATGTTTCGCTAGTTGTGACTCTAAAGAGTACAACCACGGTTTTCTGCACCAATTGCTAAAGCGTGTGACTCCGAAACAATGCGCATCTTTGAGTTCATGAGAATGAACATGGCTATAAAACCTGCGGTGCTGGATAACAAAAAGCCATTGTTTTTCGTTTTTCAGGAAGTCTTCCTTTTTGGACTCCCTCTCTAGGGGAAGAGTCTATGAAACATAGATTTTTTTCTGGAATTTGGCATGGCAGTCAAAATCAGTGATTGAAACTAGGTGATTAAACCAGATTTTTTAAAAAAGAAAATTTGTTCGGCTTACAGGTGACACTTGCAACTTTTAGGTTTTTTTCAAAATATTCTGGTTCATTCATTAATTTTTTGTCATTCTTGGCGTGAAACACCAGAACGAAAATAGTTGTGTAATCGGCCACGTGCCATATTTGCTAAAGCTCCTGTTTGGCTTGCAGATGGCATCTAAAACGGAAAAATAGATATTTCGGGGGATTTGCAAATCATTTTTAAGAACGCTTTGTCATATCAGTTGTAACTATTGAAATTTATGGTATGAATTTTAGAGGCAGTGTTGCAAATGTTATCAGTCATAGACCATACTCGGAGAACTCGTGAGACTTAAGTGCAGCCATTTTTTCGTCTAAATATGGCAGTGGCTTCATTTTTGTGTTGAATCTTCTGGACAACACTACACATGTTATGAACATCTTATCTGGGGAAAATCTCAAATCTCGTCTTCGGCTTGCATGTGTTAAGTCACGTCTAAAATTTGCTGTCTCCAGGTTTTTTTCAAAATCTTTCAAGTTCGTGATGGCAATTTACGTCCTGAAATGACCGTATTCAGGGTAGTGAATTGTAGGGACAACATTTCTTAGGTTTTATGAACTATGTATTATATCAGAGAACGTTGGGATTCAGATTGTTCATATGGATATCGTTATGGCCGAAAATGGCATTTTATGGAGTTTTTCGAAAATCTTTCCGGAAAGCTTCATTTGTCTTGTGTAATTTGTATATTTATACTAAAATTTAGATGACTTCAATTTGGAATTACACTAGCCTCAATTTGTGTTTTCTTGACTCAAATTTTCGTCTGATCTGGATGTCTGTCTCTAGATCAGACGAAAATTTGGGTCAAGAAAAAACAAACTGAGGTTAGTGTAATTCCAAATTGAAGTCATTTAAATTTTAGTATACTAAGTTAACACTACCAGAAGATGTCATTTTTTTATAGTTCAAGTTTTGGTGTAAAGGTCACTGCAATAGCTCGTGTGTTGATACCATTCAATTGTCTTTAGATTTCTTTACGGTGATTGATAAGTAAATTCAGAGAGGTTTCATGGATTTAGTGTTTTTGCTTTAGATCGTGTAGGGTAGTGGTTTTTCCTAACGATGATCGTGGTGAAGTCCGTAAGAAAGTTATCCATATTTACTGATTACAGTTTTAATCTTTTTCCCCCTCTCGGAAAAGACGGACCCCTGTATGAAATTTTCTTAATTATTTCTACAGATAATGTTGAAGTGCGATTTTTCGAGGAAGACGAAGCTGGTAAGTTTTTTCCGTGGTTTTATGATCTGTTGAATTTTTTAAACATTATCATTTGTTACTGTTCTTTTTCTGGTCGATTGTGAATTGTGCTCAGTTCAGAAAACATCTTAACTTTCAGTGGTGGAAAAATGTCATCGGTTTTGATGGTAGTGGTGACACACCTTTCTGTGGTGTTGTTTTGTTGCGCACGATGTTGAAAAACAGCCCATGTTAAGTTTTTTTCTCAATTGCTTTAAAAATACTTAAATTGGACTTTTTTCATTTGGGGTATGAAGCTTCAAGTGAAAAATTTGGATATTAAGCTTTGGCGAGGCAGATTGGGGGGGGGGAGAGAAGGGGGATATGTGTACCCAGGGGGGATGGGTAAAATTACCCCCTCCCCGCAGGGAAAACCCTCTAAAACACCTCCAGTGAGGCTGAAACTTAATACGAACACAGTACGGACTATAAACTTGTTGAGATCATCATTTTGGGCTAAATTTGGATCAGAAATTTCGTAGTTGAAATCGATTTTTTTGCCCAGAATTATGCCTAAACTATAGAAAAACATGTTTTATGTGCAAAAAAAACCCCTCATTTATGCCCTATTTCTCCCGTTTTCATGCAAAAAAATCACTAAAACGTAGATTTTGACCAATTTTCTGACACACCACGTCTTGACAAAAGCCAATATCTTGAGAACTGCATAACATATGACCATTGAATCTGGCCAAGACGTTGCTTATACAATTGTATTAAAAGTCCCAAAAGTGTAGCTTTTTATCTCTTACCGTTCGCTTGCTATAAGAAAACGTTTTGGAGGGTCAGAATAGAGTTAAGGTAAAGGTGGCGATCGCATCTCTGTCAAGTTACGGCGTAAACCGGTGACTTGTTTAATGCATTGTATAATCATAATGCATTCATAATTTCTGTGTATCATGGGTCACTTTATGAATGAAAAACATGTGGGTGTGTCATGGCTCAATTTAGTGGCGCTCTTTGTTGTCAGCAGCTGTTAGAAAGTACCAGCAAATTTTATTTGATGTATCATGTATGTCTTGCAGGTAATGTCATCTGGAGCGATTTTGGACAATTCTCCAAAAATGATGTCTACAAGCAGGTTAGTCGCTGGCTCTGGTTAGTGAAATGGTGTGTCGCCTGAACGCTATTGTATGTGTATGAGCAGTTGGGAAAATAACCTTTTTAGATATAGCGTAAGGGCTGTGCGAATCTAACTTTGCGGTCATTATTTGCTTTACGAGCGTTCTTACTTTATTAAGCCCTCCAGTGCCGTTCCCGACCATAGTGCGGATAGCATGTGGAGGGAATTTAGTTGAATGGGGACGTCTTGGTGGACACCTACTAATGTGGCCAAAACATATTCGCACAAACAGATCCTACAGCCATTCAGTGTGAACGGTAAATCAGTTCAGCTTTGATGTACTTTATCGCCCTTTTCCCCAAAATAATGTTGCCAGAGATAAGTCCACTATATAACACTATATGGTATATCCAGGAAGGACCCTCATGCATAAGCTGTTAGGAGGTACTTTGTTCTTACCGTGATCGACATTAGGGCAGCAAAAAGGCCTCGAAAAGCGCTCTACTCATGATCACATTTAGTTGTGGTATGTGTAATGTGGACGCACAGTCACACTTGTGCCAATGGTTTCAGCCACGGTTGTCTGAATTTTGAAAGAAAACCATGCCAAGTGACCAGAAAGAACAGAAAATATCCTCTCAATAAATTTGGAGGAATGGCGCAAAGAACGGCTGCAGGAAGTGCTGTATGCGCTATCACAGTTAGTTATACTATGAAATAAACACACAGTCACACTTGTGCCAATAGTTTTGGCCACGATTGAAGGAGCTTCGTGACCTATAGTTTCAGTTCATTTAGAACGAAATTTATCCTTCGTAAACTACCTCCAAAAGCGGTCGAAAGTGGGTGAAAGAAATTATAGGCTTGGTGTGGAAGCGTTCAAGGTTTTATCACGTGTTTTTTTAGTCTTTGAATATTGACACTTGCATTCGCTCTGGATATAGTGTTACCTCTTCATAAAATTGCGTCTTGGAAGACATTATAAAGAGAGTCTCTCGCCAAACTGGTCTTGATTGCCTCTTGTTGACCAAAACGCTCCCGTTCTACTTTTTTTTTACTAACTTAAGGGGATTTTTTTTTGTTGATTAATTGTTGCGAGTTGGCGAATTTTTACCAAATTTGCAAAATTAAAACCACGCAAAATTTATCAAAATGATGTTATTAGCTGACCAAAAATACCACTAATTTTTCAAACGTTAATCAATAACAAATTTGCTCGGACTCGTTTTTTCTCTCTATGCGCATGTCAATAACCTCCTCTATTTCTTTCGTTGATGCTCATTCGCTTATTACTTCTGCGTATTTTGTCTGCGAATCTCTGATTCGCAAAAAAAAAATCCACGTAAAAGGCCCCAAATATTGGACTCACAAAAATTTATCCCCTTAAGGTATGCGTTACTGTACTTTTTGGACTCTCGCTTTAGCGGAAGAGTCCTATAATATAAAGTCTGTCCGTCCTTCCTCCGTCACCAACGCATTTTCCCAGATAACCGCTCAATGAATTTTTCTGAAATTTGGTTTGAAGGTGACAACCCAAAATTGAGGAAAAGTGATGGAGCTGGAATTTTGAAAAAGAATTCGTTCAGCTTGCAGGTGGCAATTTATGCCCGAAAATGGCCACTTTAAGGGTTTTTTAAGAAATATTTCAAAATCTGTTAATTACTTTTTTCTAGTTTTTGGTATGAAACTGCCGGACAATAGTAGTTACGATGTAGACCACGTGTCATATCTGGGAAGCTCTTGTTCGGCTTGCGGGTGGCAATTTATACGTGTCCAAAAAAGGTGTTTTTCATGGTTTTATCCAAATAAATCAAAAACTTTTTTTTTTCGATTCTTATCATTTTTGGTGTGAATATTAGGGACAAGTCTACACATGCTTTGAATCATATGCCATGTCTCTTGAAAATCTCGTTTGGCTTGCGCGTGGCAATTTATGTCCAAAATTGGCCATTTTCAGGGAGTTTTTCCACGCATGTCGTGAACGGTTAATCTGTTTATTGTTAATTTGGTGTGAATATTTGAAGCAACTGTACGCATGTTATGAACCATTTGCTGTGCCTCAGGACATTCTCGTTTGGCTTGCAGGTGGCAATTTATGCCGAAAAATGGTGTTTTTCCAAATATGCCCAACTGGTTCTGGTCATTTTTGATGTGTATATTAGGGGAAACTCTATACATGTTGTGAAACATTTGCTATGTCTTCGGAACATCTCATTAGGCTTGCAGGTGGCAATTTACGTCCAGATATGGTGTTTTTCATAGTTTGTTTCAAATAAGTCAAAAACTATTCATCTGATTCTTCTCATTTTCCGTGTGAATATTAGGGGGAACTCTACACATGTTTGAACCGTATGCCATGTCTCCGGAAAATTTCTTTTGGCTTCCGTTATGTCCAAAAATGGTGCTTTTCAGGTTTTTCCCAAACATTTCAAGAACGGTTCATCCATTTTTTTCATTTTTGGTGTAATTTGTAGAGGCTGCGCTGCATATGCCGTGTCTGAGGAAAATCTTGTTAGGCTAGCGTGTGGTAATTTACGCCAGAAAAATGGCTATGTTCAGGGTTTTTTCCAAATGTGTCAACAATGGTTTTTCTTTTCATTTTTGACATGGACCTTATGGGCAACAAAGCAGATATTATTACCCATGCTGGCATGGATCTTATGGGCAACAAAGCAGATGTTATCACCCATGCTTTGTATTTTGGGAATAATTGTGTTGTTTTTCAGCATGCAGGCGGCAATTTATGTCAATAATGGCTGTTTTAGGTTTTTTCATAATGTTTCAAGAACACTTTATTACATTTTTGTGATTTTTGGTGCTTTATTACATTTTTGTGATTTTTGGTGTGTATTTTATGGCTTACGTGTTATTCTTTTCTCTGACGCGGAGATTCTCAATTAAGTTTGCGGGTGTCCACTAATTATGTGACTTGTTTAAGTTTTATTGATGTCTTTGCCGGAGGATCCCTTTAACAATGGTTTACTTTGCATATATGGCGTGCGACAAAGCATATGCTATGGCCCATGCTTTATACCTTGGGAATGTGTTGTTATTCAGTATGCGGGTGGCAATTTAACGTGCAATTCTGTTCTTTGATCTGACCCAGAGATTTTCAATTAAGCTTGCGGAAGTCCACTAATTATGTGACGCGTTTAACTTGCGCTTCTCGATAGCTCAAGGGAAAAAGGCATTGCCGAACTCTACAATCGTGGCCAAGACTATTGGCATTACTGTGAATTTGTGTATATGTCATATACAGCACTTCTTGCAGCCATTCTTTGTACCCTTTCCCCAAAATATAGTTAGGGGATATTTTCTCTGTTCTTTCTTCTCACGTTGCTGTTTTGTTGTTTTTTTTTTTCAAAATTCAGACAATTGTAGCCGAAACTATTGGCACAAGCGTGACTGTATCTCCGTTTCATACTACAAGTTAATGCCATCATGTGTAGAGTACTTCTGGCAATCTTTTTTGTGCCCCTTCCCCAAAAACGATGTTGATTATGGTAGAAACTATGTTCGGCATGATTATCTATGTATGTGCATCCTTTATGGATATGCCATATAGTGCTCCATAATTTACTAACCTCTGGCAACATTGCTTTGGGGGAAGGGGGCCATGAAGTACATCGCAGTTGAACTGATTCACCATTCACATCGTGTAGATGCCATATATTATGTTCGTGCCGATATATTTTCGCCACGATTGTAGGCTTGATTTTTTTCTTATCTTCATTAGCGTTATACTTGTGTAGAATTGCTTCCTATAGTCCGTCGATTCCTCCCTTCTCGTAGACTGTTGCTATTATTCGAACGCCACCCTATCGCGACAAGCATGTCAGGAAAGACGTTCCTGTATTGGTCCAACTATGGCGTAATGGCGGCGAAGATTACTCGGAACCACTCGCTTTCACGTACAAAGCTCACGAACCTGGTTGGTATAGGCTTCTTTTTCATGCTGAGCTTGTTCGACCATTATTCTGTTCTCGTGTGTCGCCTTGCAAACCTGGATCGGTGACTATTTAGCTTTTGTGATAGCCGGGGGGTATTGTGAAATCATTGTACTCTAAATAGCATGAAACTTGGTACAAGTCTGTCTGAAAAATATATGGTGGGTGCCACTTTCCATCATTACTGCAGGCTTAGTACTGGCGGGTTATTTACAGACAAGATTTTTACCCCCAGGAAGGGCAAGAGATGTACCCATGGATAATTATATCATGTTTCGTAGTGTGTTCATAGTCTCAATTTCAGGTAAATAGGAGTATTTAACTAATTAATGGGCTACTTTAAATCAGGCCTCCCAGACGGCATATAAAAAGGAAAAGCATAAAATATTCGATTTTCGATTTCGTATAAGTTTTTGAAAATAAGCATAAAATTTGGGGTTGAGCATAATATTAGCATAATACATAAATGTTACCCAAATTCTTCTATGATGCTTTTAAGTACTTGTGTTGCATAATAACCAGCTGACAATAGTCTTAGTTATTACATACGTTGTTCCTTCTTAGCCGTCTGGCTGTCGTTCTGACTACAAACTGTTGGTCTCTTTTGTTTGCCTGTTGGAGCTCCCCCGTGTAAAAAGCGCATCGGTTTATTACACGGTTTATTACACGGTTTATTACACAGTAAAAATAAAAGGCACTTATAAGTATTGAAGTGTTTGGCATAGAATAATATAAATTCGGTAGAGATATAGCATAAAAAAAATCATGAAAGATGAGATATATTTGACATAAATTCATGAAAGAATTTGGGTTTTGGGCTGGGAGGCCTGTTACATGTTAAGAGATAGATTGTTGTAGTTTGCTGACCGGAAAACTGATTGCGCCTGTAAAATACAGAGCGTATTGTATTTTACAAAATTTTTCTTCTTGATCTCAAGATCTGTTGATTTCAAGTACTTTTTCAAAAAAATTTTTAAATAGAAAATCAATGATGAAGTTCGTTTGAGGGAAATTCCTATGTAGTCCTTTACAAACCATAGATTGTCTGGCCAGTAAATTACATAGTTGTCCTGGAAACGGAAAGTACTTTGTTCCATCTAGAGATAATGGACAAACTATTCTGAAGTTTACTGGAAGTCAAAATGTGCAAAATGATGAGTTTCTTTTGCAAGGCAACTGCGTAGAAATTCAACGTTCAACGCTTTTGAAGCGAAAATTTATTCATCGAAGTCCAGCTTATGTACAGTGTGCCCGTCGCAAGTGATGAAGAGTGTCTATATCTACGGATTTTATCGTTTTTTACAGATCAATATCAAATTGGAGCAAAACGCCGAAAATTGGCGTCTCAGGACATGTTTAGCGTTGCAGCGTTTGGTCAAGCTAGTTCTTCTGGTGTCAATGTTGGGTTAAACGCTACTGCAACACAAATCTCTCTGGGACAATCAATTCATTTTGATCAACCGCTTGGTACAACTGATGGCCAGCCCATGGAGCAAAATTTCTTGTCTTCTCTACAACCAACACTAGCATCCAACGCAGCAGTACCCAACCCTTTTGTCATGTCGAACGATTTTACATCCAGCCAAGATGTGGCTCTCTTTATGAACGGTTTGGCGTTGAATTTGAATACTGCTTTGAACCCTGATGAAATATTTCCGCAAAGGAGCACCAGTTCGTAGCGTTTTCTGTGAGGGCTATTAAGCCACTCACCAGAATTTGAATCAAAAGCACCCTGACCTAGAGTGTTTCTGGTTGTGTAGAGCTTTCGTGTGCTCAACGGGCATTGTATAATTTGTTTCGTGTATATACTGCTACGTTCACAAATTGAGTAAATTTATTGTGATAATTCGTTTTTATATCTATTTATACGTAATGACTTTTTGTTGTCTTGACTGTTACTCTGCGTAGTTTACTTTTCGTCCATGCATTTCTTGTCAGAGGTTAATTTCACATTAACCATCAGGGAAACTTTATCGGAGTCATCTTTCCGAGATAGTTTACATGTATGGTTCGCATGTACCTTCTCTCTCCCTCCTTCTGCCCCTTCCCCCACTTATTGTTCCCCCTGCCTCCCATGAGGCACTGTTGGGAAACTTTCT
>JAOBRC010301572.1:0-13428 GCA_027575255.1 Scolionema suvaense
AGGGCGTGGAATTCGGTCTACTAGTGTAAATTGCTAGAAACTGCACTGAGACTGTAGACAGAGGTTGCTAAACACCTGCAAAAAATTTCATGAAGTGCTTGCAATGCAAAGTGCTTTTACAAGCAACAGTGGTAAAAAGTGCATTTTTGATTTTGGCTGAAAAAAACTTTTGTGCCAAATATTTTGTCCAGGATTGTAGTTTATTTAGCTTGTTTGATACCAATTTTTAACCTTCTTTCTTCATGATTATTTCAAAGGGATGATGTCCAGTTTATTCCGCTGCCACGGCTTGCAGGAGTGGTAGTCAAATTGTCGAGAAGCCGTGTGGTAAAATATTTCCGCTGACCTTCCATTACCTTATATCACTAGTCTGTAGTCACTCAAACAAAGTATGGCATTGGCTATGACATGTGCGGCAAGTACTTCAAGACTGCAGATAATCCAATAGTAGATAATCAGAACGGCAAGTATTACACTGCATTCCCTTCGTAGGTTAAGAGCTCATTCTCAGATTTGAAGCTGCCACTCATGTGCCATGAGACCGCACTATGTACAAATTATATGACCTTAGGATGCAAAAAGTGACCGTATAAGTAGAATGCAACAAATCAATTAACTTATACGGTCAGTTTTTGCATTTGATGCCGTCAATCATCTTAATTTACATATGGCAGTGGGTT
This sequence comes from Scolionema suvaense, assembly GCA_027575255.1. Lineage (NCBI taxonomy): Eukaryota > Metazoa > Cnidaria > Hydrozoa > Limnomedusae > Olindiidae > Scolionema > Scolionema suvaense. The sequence goes on from JAOBRC010301572.1 coordinate 681, forward strand.
CATTCATCAAACATAAAATGAGCAATAAGTGGTTGCACTAATGAGTTTTTTTTTATATTACGAGCATATTGAAAATTAAGGTTTAAATGATGCGCAAAAGTAAATATTTTGTACTGATCATTCTTTTTTCGCAAAGGATAATACGAAATTGCAATAAATTAGAGGGACATGCTATTGTTTCTTGGATTGATTCAAATGCTTCATACCCAAACATGCAAAGATAAATGATATCGCTATTTAAAATCCAAGTCAGTTCAGATAATCAGAAACTCTATCAATAACTGCCCAATTTGACAGTCATTGTCCCTTGATAAGTGAATGCTATTAAATCCCGTCGTCTTATGGCCTATCTATTGAGCCACTTACCTACGCGTGTTTGTACTTAACTTCTCCCCCATGTTGGCGAGAATTTGATGTGATTGTGTCGGCACGCAAATCTGGTACATGATTGAAGAATCTGCGCTATTGTCTTTAAATATCCAATGATTGAAGTAGAAACACTAATTATGCAGTCAGCGCTTTTCCGTAAATCCATCCACCAATTAGAACAAAGGGTGAGGTCATATAAAATTCTTATACGGCAATTATCAAGCTGAATTATTACTCATACAGAACAATATTAAACAGCAAGTGATTGGCGTCTTGGCTCCCCCTCGAAGAAATCACTTGCTGCTCAAAACTGCCCGTGTAAGTACTTATTCAGTTCGAAAATTGCCATATAACTATTAATTAAACAGCTTAAGCCTAAGCTGTTGAACACTTGTCACCTGAAATGAAATGCAGCTGTTGACTAGCATTGGCATCTATGAGGATAAGGGAATAAATCTGTTTGTTGTTGGTCATTAAAAGTCTCTCTTAGAAATATTTCATTGCCTTAAACAACTGCTGGAAGATTGCACCCAGTTCAAATGTAGAATTATTCCTCCTATCTAAATATATTTATATGACCTTGGGGTGCAAAAAGTGACCGTATAAGTAGAATGCAACATATCAATTCACTTATACGGTCGGTTTTTGCATCTAATGCTGTCAATCATTTTAATCATCTTGATTCTGGGGCAAATAAATTGCACATGACAGGGGTTCATTCGCCAAGATAAGATGGATATTAAAAAGGTGCGAAACCAGATCAGTTTGATCATCTTGCGAATACACTGAAAAGCTTCAAATTATTCTGATGATAATTCTTATTTGGCCGATGATAATATGATCTTGCAATGACTTAAAGGGACATTACTTCTTTTATTTGGACTGAAAGGGACGGTATACTTGCAAACATACAAACAAAGATGATATTGCAATTTGAAATCGTAGATCAGTGTAGGTACGTAGTAATTGCGCCAATTGCCACCTAATTTGAAATTTATAGTCTAATGACAAGTGCACGATAATAAATCTCCTGATTTTTAATTGTCTGTCTATTAAGCCACTTCTTAGCATGTTTACAACGTGCGTTTGAGTATAAGTACATCTCCCCCAGGTTGACGAGAATATAATTTTATTGCTTTGACAAACATATCTGGTACATGATTGGAGAATCTGCTCCATTGTGTCAACAGGCCGTAATACAGACCATTTTTGACTGCGCGAAGCGCTTTTGGGCGCACGAATCTCGGCGCCCAAATGGTTTTGTTTTTTGCCTGCTAGCGTTGAATATGTCTTCGTTTAGTTCAGCTTGCTTGTGTTTCAAATCGCCATTTCTCAATCACATCGACGTGAATAATGCATTACTGTTCCATTATCTGATACCGCTGCACTGCAAGGTCAATTGTTTATCTGACGTACAACGTTCGCTCATTCTTTTCAAATCCAGTTCAGACTAACTATCACTATGGTGATAGTCTGAACCCGTGAGCATGTGTAAAACACTCCTACAACTTTTTCAAAGGGCTATTGAACTCTTAAAATTGAGCAGTAGTCAATTTTTATTTTCCTGAACTCGCTAAACAGAGCAGATACTAGGAGGCGCAACGCATCAGCAGCAGCAGTCTGTTGCGTGAGTAGCTGTTTTTCACAGAACCATAGGAAACCACTTGTCTAGTGCATGTAACTTTTCATGCTTGCAACGCTTTTTGTGCTCGCAATGCAATCTCTAATTTTCTGTGGCAGAGTAGCGAGGAACGTATAATTGCCAAACAGATTCACGCCCGTCTCTTCAAATATGGGTGATCACATATTACTGAGTTCCCCTGCAAAATGAAATTTAGACTCTTGCTGTGAGTGGTTTTTATTCGCGACACATTGGCTAGCAATCGCGGAAGCCACATTATCTTGACACTGTACTGTACCTAGCTACCTTTACTACGGCACGATCGTCCCGCTTTATGTTTCCTCTATGTGGATTCATTGCACACGTGTGTTCTAGTAGGCACTCATGTTCTTCGACTGAAATCTGATACAACTGTGACTAGCCATTCACACAAAAAAGGGATAGGTAAACGAAGTATAAGTAAGTGTAAGTTAAGGGACTTGAATGTTACACTCAGGGGCCGATTTACAACGAAATATGCTCAAAATGTCACAGCTTCCAAACATCAAAAGAAAAGCGCTACCCCCCTGGTTAAAGACCCAATGAATTAAGTAGAATCGCTAATTATGCTGTAAACGTTTGAGGCAGCAAACAGGGAGGTCATAAAAAATTCTTATACGGCAATTATCGAGCTAAATTATTACTCATACGAAACAATTTTAAACAGCAAGTGATTGGCGTCGAGGCCTTGCTGCTCGAAACTGCCCGTATAAGTACTTACTGTATTCAGTTTGAAACTTGCCGTATAACTATTAATGAAATCTCTTTGTACTGAAGACTCTGATTAATTTGTTTCATGTTTTGAAGGGGTAGGCAGAATATTCCGTAAAATATTTCATTCTCATATCAGTGCAATCAGCCTGGTATTATTACTCTCTGGTTGACATGATAACTGTGCAGCTCACCCGTAGTTCACAGCACCGCTATTTCTGATATCTTAGAAACTAGAAGACAATAGAAGACACAAAGTCTGTGGATACACTCTCTCTTAATCAAGATGTGTATGGTAGAAAATCGCACAAGGAAAACATGCTCTATTATATCTTTACTGCAATTACGAAATAAATGTTTCCCGGAAGGTTTTCCTCGTTGTTTGACATTATAGAAGAAGTGTTGCACATATCCTGCAAGTTGGTTTGACTCGGTCTGACGAAATACCCTTATTCTTGAACTTATCGATTAAGGTTCAGGTCAATTCTAGCAGAACTGGGAAATATCAGGATAGGTAACACTTTCACAACAAGTCAATGTTTGGAATGCAGTGCACAGTGAACAGTACATAAAATGAAAACATTAGCCACTGGCAATTCTACAACTGGAATCCAGTTGTTCTTTTATGCCAGCATTTATGATATGATATTTTTTAGTGATTTTTACTGATCAGGATGAATTTGAGAGGGTTTCTTTATTTCCTATGATAAGCTTCAGTTGATCTCTTTCCTTTTTAATATTACAATTCAGTTTTGTGTCTTTATTTTTCTTATAAGATTCAGTTTCTTCATTTTTATGATAAAATTCGCTTCCCTTTCTTTACTTTTACAATTCAGTAGTTCTCTCTAAATTTTTATGACAAAATTTAGTTGTTTTCCTTTTCTATGATAAAGTTAGTTCCTTCTTTTCTTTCTTATGGAAAAACAGCAGTTCCTTTTCTTCAGTTTTGTAAAATATTCAGTCTCTTTCAATAAAAATTATAGTTGTTTTCTCTATCCTATTATGCTAAAGCTTCGTTATTTTCTTAGTTCTTGCCGTAAAACTCAGCTCCTTTTCTTGATTTTTACAATAAAATTCAGTTGTTTTCTATACCTCTTTATACTAAAATTCAGTCATTTGACCTTTATTTTCACAGTAGAATTCAGTTCCTTTTCTTTATTTCTGTGATAAAATTCAGATGCTTTTGTATTTTAGAAGAAAATTCAGTTGTTTTTGGTGCCTTTGTATGATAAAATTTATTTTTTTTTTCTTTATTTCTATAGTAAACTTAAGTTCCTTTTCTTTCATTTCATGATAAAATTCAGTTTCTTTTCTTGAGTTTTTACATTTAGGAACATCTGCCGAAAGTTTATCTCTCAAATTTTTTTTTCAAAGTGCAATTTCACAAAAGTTTACTCCGTCAATGTTCAATTTAGGTGGGATAAGGGAGGTTCAGGACCTTGCAAACTCGCAAAATGCTTTCTTTTCGCGAAAGTTTATCTCACAAATTTTTTTAGATTTACTGATTCGTGAAAGTTTATCCAAAACATTTCCCGAGTTTTTGACCTCGCAAAAGTTTTTCCGAATAAAGTATATGTGATAGACCTGTGTGCAATTAACGATGGATTTGTTTTCGGTGATAGCTATAGGGACATGTACCCACCTGAATCGGACCTGAAAGTGGAACACCATGGAACACATTCAACATTTCTCAATCTAGACATCCAAATATTAGATGGAAGATTTATTTTCAGACTATACGACAGGCGTGATGACTTTCCTTTTTTTATTTGCGAATGCCTTATCTAGCCAGCAACATCCCCAGGCAAATTTTCTTCTCTGGCATTATCAGTGAATTTCTCCTTATTGGTAGGTCAACACTTCGTCTTGAAGATTTTATTCCAAAGCTATTAAGGCGTTGATCTATCGCATGGTGAAGCAAGGTGCCAACAAAGTAGGCATTGCGCACGATCTCCATAAAATAGTATGCAAACATGATGATGATTTCTCGCGATTCGGAAAGTCAAAGGAAGACCTGATCTACTCTGTTCTAGAACCAGTCTAATTTTGAGTACCTGCAGACCTGAGTACCGGTACCTCTTTTGGTATTTCTGGGGTGGGTTGGGATTACAGTGACTGGTGACTAATAAGTGGTAGGGGTCGTTTGCCATAGGGTCCGCACCAGGATCCAGTACCGCAGGACAGTACTTCACTGTGGGGTGGGATCCGGGAACACTCTCGGGCCTCTCTCCCAAGTTATGTTTTTATATGCTTTACAGTTTCTGCTTCCACTCTCGCACTGAACTTTCTATATATCTCTATCATGAGAAGGTTAAATCCAGCAAGAACAGACTAATCTTTGCTTTTTGCTTTTTTTGCTTGCTGCTTGCTGCTAGGCTCATATGACCGTAGTAATCTTGCGGCAAATACATAGCTCTAGGAAGGGCAAGATGAGCTTTTATTGACCTTTAAGGGGCCGCTTGGAGTGATTAACTGCGGAAAACATGCAGAAATGGTAGAGTATTTTTGCGGAAGCAATAATCCGGAGTAGTTAAAGGGGAACAAGGGCCAAAAATGATATTTTAATAGATGATGGAGCTCATCAAAACATGATGCACAGTTTTTATTTCACAGCAAAAGAATGTGTAGTTCTAGAGATATTTCAACCCCAAACTTTGGAAAAGCCCAGCAGCTGCCTTCTTGCCAATAATTATGCATGATGTCACTGGGGCACTACCCAAATTATCTAAACTTCGTTGCCAAAATACTCAGTATTGAATTACTGTGAAGGACTGTCTCCTTTGTTTTCTTATAGAGGTAGCTAATATGTTAAAGATCCACTTGAGAAAATATTGTTAGTATATGCGTCACTAAGGAAATGGTGACACTTAGCAACGTGCCTCGATGACATCATCAAAAATCAAGATGGTAGCTACCAGACTTTGAGACTAAATATATCCAGAACTACATAAGCTTTTGCCGTGAAATAAGAACTACATGTCATGATTTAATGAGCCCTATCATCTGCTAAAATATCATTTTTGACCGTTGTTCCCCTTTAAATAAGGGGAAATTACCCCTTTTCCATGAAGATGCTACCTGATACATACTAATCATCAAACTGAGCCACACAATAAGTTCCCTCCAAGAGAAATGTTGATTGCTGAAAGTTGCTAAAATCCCTTACTGTACGTTCCACATGTCAAGTGTTGCTTTTTCATTCTTTACGCTACTTTTGTATTGGTATAGTTATTCATTTCAGCAGCATGTTTTTCGTTTTTTCAGGTATTGCCTGGAAATGTTGAGCAATGGAAAAGCCGTCTGAATCAATTTGTACCTCAAATAGAGGCTAGGTTTATTCGTGTTTCTCCTGCACGTTGGAAATCTAATCCATGCTTGAGAATGGAACTATATGGATGCCCTCTAAAGCAAGGTCAGTGGAAAGGTCTTAGCATAGTGTGCAGAGCTTTTCATCCCCCGCAAGAAAATTTTTACCATAGAACTATGGCAAATGCAAGTAATCACAGATAAGGATGCTCAACTAACTAAATGCATGTCCATACATTACACAGCGAAAAATCTGAAAGATACATGCTAGAAGACAAATGAAAGCCAAAACGTCTTGTTAATTTGAGATGCATAAAATAGGCAAAACAGGTGGGATCAAATTAAATCAAACTCTTTAAATATGCACAAATAAACAACAACAATGCAATTATAAAAGACAGTCTTCAACAGGCAGGTATTTGAAGTATAGTACAGAATTGAGCAGAATACATCCACAGACAGTCTGTTTCCCGTTTATTTCAGCCAGTTTATGAGTAAACTTTCAAGCGGCAAGATCACAGTTATTGAAACTCTGCATGCTACTATACCAACTCAGTGTTAAATGATCTGGGAATCTACCCCAGCTGGCCTAATCTCAACCTTATTCTTAGTAAACTGATTTAAGGATAATTGGTGAAGAGTTGAAGTAGAAATTCTAAAAGCTTTTAGACAACTGGTACTGAAACTTAATTGAAACAACATGTACCCCCCATCTTTAAGTCTACCCCCAAGATGCTCACCCCCCCCCCCAAGAAAAACCCCAAATCATCCTACCCCCCATTATGCTGATTTTTCAAAAAGCATCCCTCCTCCCCCTTTGTAAAGGGGCGGGTGCAAACTATGCTTAGGTCGTTATTCCTTCTCATATGACATTGTTGATAATGTAGCGCTTCTTTTACTTATGATCAGATTTTTGCACTTGTGTGGCTGCTGAACTCTTGAAAACGTTACTAAAATGTTTGTTATTGGTTATTTTAAGCGCAGGGTATCATATATTTTCAACACCTAAGTGCAGGCATTTTTTGTCACCATGCCAAATTACCCAAGCAAAATTTTACCAATGTCTGTATGTGTATTTTTTCCAATACCTTAAGGTGGATTTCCACCTGAGTGAAAGTCGCGGCGATTTGGGCGGCGAAGCGAATTTGTTCGCTTTGGCGCATGCGCAGTATTTTAAATGTGCGCTGCACGTGTTCATCGCAGTGAAAAAAATGGTTGCAGCCCATTCAACTTTTTTGAAGCGAGTTTTTGCGCTGCGGCGAAAGTTTTGCTTCACCACGACATTCGCTCAAGTGGAAATTCGGCTTTATGGACAAATGATCATTAAAATAACAGAACAATGATACTGGAAGAAAATATTATTAAATGACAGCAATGACAAGGAACACTGCGATAATTTTTTATGTTTTCATGGAGTTGATTTTAAAGTTAAGTTGACGAAAGGGAAATCTATCAGAATATAGCTAGAAGTGTCTACAGTAATTATGTCAGATCAATAGTTGACATTTTGATAATTGCTGATGTTGATATTAGGTTGCCAAAGATATTCTTCATGCTAGACTGCAAGTATTTGACCTGTGCTTTACATTCAAATGTGGATATTCAGAAGTTTCGGAATTCACAACTCAAGCAGATGCTACGAGCAACATAATGACAGCTTGTTGTTTCTTCCTCTTGTATTTGCTGTGAATTACTTAATTATGCGCAGTGTGGAAAAATAGTTTGCTCTATCATATGGGGACATGTCCATTATTGCATATAGGCAGATATACCATAATGCCTCAAATAAGTGCCCCCCCTCGAATAAGCACCCACCCTTCAAATAAGTGCCCATTCTTCAACATTCGAAAAAACAGGCGCTTATTCGAATTTTAGAGAAGAATTTAATGGAAAAATAATTCAGGAAGCAATTTTGAATAAATAGTACGACTTATTTTAGCTTTTAACCCTATTTTGATCTTTTAAATCGTGATAACGTGGGAACTTTTTTTGTTTCTATGGATAACTTCCATGTCTATTAATTAAATAAGCACCCCCTTGAATAAGCACCCACCCTGTATCCTTGAAAATTAAATAAGCGCTCGGGCGCTTATTCAAAGCATTGCGGTATTATCGTTTGCTTGAATGAACCATGCCATACCTAAGTTAATGAAAAATTGCTGACAGCAGATTCATGAATCAGTATTATACTCACACAACTCTTTTTGCTAGTGCTACAAGGTCATCTGCCAAGCAAAACGTATATTTGAAAACTATCAATACACAGTTATGCAGTAAATAGCTGCATTGGTACAGTACTAAAGCTAAAATATTGCTTATTATTTGAATAATAGATTACTCATTTTATTTATAACTCGTTTCGCTCTCCATACATGCATCAAGTAATAGTTGTGCTTTCTTAAATAGTATTCTCATTTATCTGACATCTGGGATAACGTTAATAAGCTCTTAGAGGCTTGTTCTCTCCAATAGATGCAACTTCCATACCTACGGCAATTACTACGCTCAATCTTTATTATACCTCTGCACTGTGTGTCACTCCAAACGTTTCATCTTGTGCTGAAGTGAAGGAGAACACACCATTAGTTTACCGAAAAACAGAAAGTGGTGGGTGCAACAAAGATTACATGATGTTCATTTATCAAGCTGATAAGACACTGGTGCACCAATGTTCTGGGATGAAAGTTTGTCCTGATGCAAACCATGTTTTGGTTCTCTCTGCAAACTGCCCTGCTGAAGCTGCAAGATATGAGAAGACTCAGGTATCAGTTTATCTTTTCCTTGCTTTGATTTCCAGAGACCACTTTGTTTATCTTTTCATTTTATGCCTGTTCATTTTGGTTAGTGTGTAATGTCATGTTATGAAATTTTATACTCATTGGGAGCACACACGGTCTTGTTCTGACTGCAGGAGATAAAGATTCACAGCTGGTCATCTTAATGAAGCTGAGGCACATAACGTCATTGATATAGGTCATAAATGAACAGCTTTCTCACAACAAAGATTACTTTACTTACTAAATTGAAGACGATTGGTCACTCGATTAAATACTCTTACATGGAAAATTTATAAAAATACAGTAAGGGACGGTCGTTTCTAGATATTCAGGGTTAACATGTTGATAGGGCAATTGTAATTTATGAATTCCCTTGTTGATTGAGAAACAAAGACACAATAACACTTAATTTCAAGTTCAAAAATTAATAAGACCCCACCCCCGCCCCCCTTGTATTAACCCTACAGAATATGGGGGACACGTTGTGCCCCCTGACTGGAGACATTGTGCCTCCAAAAATTTTCTAGGTGCCAAAAGGGCACCGTTTTTCCTGAGTTTGCCCCAGATTCATCAAGAGTTCATATAAAACAGACCGCGTGCCGACATCTATTGTAGTTCTTCAGATATCGAAGTTTGCCTGATGCAATTGGAGGAAATTCCGGTCAAACTCATATAGCGCTTTTTTCAAAATTTCACAAATATGCTATAGGCTTGAGTGCTACGAACTCTTGAGTGCAGTAGGAGAAGACAAATAACTTAAGGGAAAATTTTAAATAGCAAGTTGTTGGTGGTCTATGTGTTGCAGGTTTCATACCTGCACCTGTTGTGGGTGTCTAATTTTGAAGAGGGGGTGCGCAATCACCTATGTATGGTTAAGCTCCCAAGAGTACAGATAGAGTACTACTTTTGGTTAGGGAAAATGTTGTAGGACACCATTAAAGCAACATATCAAATGCACTTACAGTGCACAAGTTCAACATCAACAAGGGTTATATCTAACTGTATTGGCAATCATGAACAAAGTAACTCGACTTGGCAATAACATGCGGATACAGTGTGAACCATTCAAGACATGTGAACTTGTGAGTAAAACTGACCTACCCTGCAGGTGCTGTGTTCTTAGCTGGCACCTCCTATGTGACAGACACTTATCGGACGATAATTATCGCTGGCCCAATCCTACTACTACCAAAATTAATTAAGATGCTGATGCAAAGGCTCTGTGAATTGCTGAAATTGAATGTTGGTCTTTACTGCATGCAAAGCTGCTGAGAAATTACTAAGTCAAAACCAGTCTCGTTATTTAGAAATTTCAATCAGACCAGTCAAGGTTTGAACCCATAACCCGATGATTTTACCGCATAACCAACTGCACTAGGCGGATATTGCCATATCTCTCAATGTGAGCTGCACTATGTTAACCCTTGTTGAGGGGCGTCGGATGATGTTGCATTGTGTCGAAATTCTGTCCATGTTCGTTCAAAGCAGTAGATTCTTTGTAGTTATTGACCCAGAGGGAGGGGGATGGTGTGACCCTCTTAGCATTTGTCCAACTCCCCAGTTAAGTTACACGCACTGTGTTCGGTCATTTGTTACACTCAGTGTTTAACTCCATCTTAAGTTTGGATGTTGAAGTGGATGGTATTAACATCGTTGAACTTGGATGCTGCTCCTCACCACATTATGCTGTTGAAAAATATCTGAATTACAGCCTGGAGATTTCATGCAAACCGCGCATTCCAAGGCAGATGTTACGAAAACAAAATCTATCATTACGTCTGTGAATGATCTTTGCACAATAGAGAGAGTACATGCCAATGTGTTCGTAGTTTATTGTGGGACGTGGATCTGTATGTAACATTCTTAAAACAAGATATAACTTCAAGGAAACATGGCCATTTCCTAGCCAGGAAATGACTCAGAGGAGAGCGTTAATTTATGCATAAAGATATGTTCTGCACTTTAGTGATATTTTATTGAGATGAAATGTACATAAATTTATATTGCTGTTTCAGGGACACTCCTTAAAACAAATTTCCACGGGGCGGTGTGTGGTGTGTACCGGCTGGTGGCCTCAAGTTGGCCGCACTCTGGGGACTAGGGTTACGTGTGCACCCGGCGGTAGCAATGAAACAGTACTGATGATGACTCAACACGGTACGTCGGTAGGGAATTTTGTCGTGGTATTATTGCTAGTGTAATGGGTTTGTCTTGATGTACCTGCATGTCACATCTGATTCTTAAGCCTTAATTGCTGTTTGATTTTTGTGAGATATCTGTTGTTTTGTTGTAGTTTTTGCTGTTTTTTCTTCGCTACCACATTCACTTGTTTCTGCTGTGGTTTATAGCATAAAAATGATCTTTATGTTAAAGGCATGTAGTATCTGTGGAATGTTGATCTTTCACCTGATACCGATTGTATTGGCACTGTCAAACCAGTTCTAAGCTACCAGTGCATGGGTGGGAGTTAGCCGCTGCTTAGTCATTTTGATTAAAATTTTGCGTTCCTGTTCTTCATGTAGTAATTTTGCCTAGAATTGTGTATAACTGCCCTTTGCTAAGTTTGGAATTGAATTTACTGCCGGCATTCTCATGGATTTTTGCTGTCTTGTTCATAGTCTCTTCTCAGATCGTTTCAGGTCTGCTATAGGATCACATTGATTCTGTCACACCTACTCTACATATTTTGTTTACATTCTGATCTTCGCTCTCCGCCCCATTCTCAGGGCTTGCTTCCCGAGTAGTGTTTTTTTATGAAATCTGCTGCCAAGGGTGATATGCTTCATTGCAATTGTACTTTTGTCAAAATCTTATCTTCAGTGAACTGTTGTTTGAATAGCAACTTACGTAATGCAGGGCTGTTGTTGCCATCAGGTAAACATACTATGATATGAAAAATCCATAGAGGGATTTAGAATGAGTCTAAAGAAGTTTGATTTGAGGTACATTAATGCATCAATCAGACATTAGAGAGCTTACGCAAGCTGATATTGTGACATTGACATTAGATGACAATCATACATTCGAACTCGCAGTGCCAATGTCAATGTCAAATTCGTACTTGATTTACGCAGAAGAAATAATTGACATTGACATTTAAGGCAGAAGGAGCTGATTTGAGCTTTCTATTGGATAGAAAATCTCGAAAGTGAAACGCAAAGTTTCCATATTCGTACTCCATCTATTCACACAAAGCTTGGAACAATCACAACGTGTCATAAACAATAAATATGCCACACAGAGCGATGAGATTGTTTTTGTTTTGTTTATGTTTTTGTTCTTTTTAAGAGGCAATCGAATCCTAACCTTCAGAGGATCTGATTGGCTGAGAGCACATTCGAAAATGACGAAAGTCATTTGGAAAACTGACACAAATTTTTGAATTTTGTGTCAGTTTCGAAAGTTGACGTTGCAGTTTCCCTGATTTTGCCAACTTGAAAAGGTAAATAGAACAGCGATTCAAACAAAAACGCAATATCAATGTCACAATGTCAGCTTGTGTAAGCTCTCAATTTATCCGCCCTTCGTTTCTTAAGAGTCTAGTTAGCTCCAATGTCTTTTTTGAGAACAACTTCTTAGGTTACTGAAGAAATTGAGATATGATGTGACATAAGTGTGCTGGCTTCTAATAATATGGCTTATAGATATTGTTACTTCTATCATGCCAATATTGCGTTTCCTATTGGAATTAATCCGCTAAGTTCGTTCTTTACCTGAGAGCTGTCTGGGTAACTTGTTTTATTTTGAGATCAGTTTGAAGATTGCCGAATTCATTGTTGAGCAAAGATATAAAATGGAATCTCTCTCTCTATCGCAAACGTAAAGTTCCGGTGTCTTGGGCAAGAAAAACTAAGAAATTAATCTTTCTATCTCGATTAGTTTTTTTGTTTCCTCGGTTGTTCGAGATAGACAGATTTCACTGCAG
>JAOBRC010301683.1:0-13426 GCA_027575255.1 Scolionema suvaense
TTACCGTTTTGGAACAAACTAGTTATTTCTGTTTTCATTTTTTACTTAGACCACGAAATTAAAATGCAGTGAAATTTGTATTTTTGCCTGAACCGCGAACTTAAAATGCTGCTTAAAATTCGCGATTTTGCCTCAACGGCGAAATTAAAATGTCTTGAATTGCAACTTTGACCAAAAGAACCGCGAAATTTTCATGCAATAAGTAAATGTCAATAAGTCATAAAGAACAGAGAGATGTAAAAGAACGTATTAGTCAAGAGTCGTGCTTGTTCGTGATGTTCAGACGGACAGAGTTCTCTGTTACGTGCAAATCTACAACACGAAGACAAAAACGTAATCATGCCAGAATTCGCGAATAAAATAATTGAGATGCAAACGTTTAGAGCAAAGAATTTTGGATTTCACTTGTGGTACTTTAACCCGTCTAAAACGCTAAAAACTTGATTACGCACGGTAAAGGAGGGGAGGGGGGTGGTTGGTGGTTGGTTGTTGGTGGTTCGCCCCCCTCCCCCCTCGGAAATGATCCATCCCTTACATCTGTATGAATAATTTTTGGTACACACGAAAAGGGGTCTGATAAAATGCCAATTCTGGTCAAATTTTGTCCAGGGTTGTCTAGAAAAATAGAAAATCGCGTTTTCTTCTAATTTCAAGAGCAGTTTTGAGTTTTAGGTTCCAAATTTAGAAAATATAGCCAATATAAAATGGTCAAAATATTCTGGCACGCATGCGCAGTTTTGCCATGTTCCGTACCGCAATTAGATGAAAATAGGTCGACAAGTACCGAGCCGCAAATCAGGCCGGGAGGGTGGGTTTTGTTTGAGAGAGTTACTATTTCTGACTTTTGAAAAATCATGTTTTGGCATTTCTAGGGTATGTGCAGCGTGTGGTAAGGCATGTTTTAGGGCGTGGCTTTGTTTTTTTAATTTTTTCAGGTTATTTAGAGAACAACGGGCGTAGAAATCGGTCTACTAGCGTAAATTGCTAGAAACTGCACTGAGACTGTACACAGAGGTTGCTAAACTCCTGCAAAAAAATTCTTGAAACGCTTGCTTTTAGCTGAAAAAAGCCTTTTGTGCTTGTTTGTTTAGGGGGCCGGATGGGTGACCGGACATTGCCATACTGTAGTTGCATGGTATAACGGCTCTCTATTGAGGAGTCATTGCTTAGGGGAATTTGGACACTTCCTGAAGTCCAATATGAGTGAACTTGGCAGGCAGATAGAGAATACCAAGTTCATTATGTATTACAAATTTTGGAGCAAAAGAAGGACGGCTGGAGGGTATTTTACAGACCGCTCTGTAAATTAAAAAATAGAGTAATTTTTGGGGACTTTTCGGGTCTGTAAAACAGAACCTGTTAATCGAAACGCCACCAAACTTGCCAGATGCATTGAGGCGATTCCAAACAATTTTTGCTAAATTTTCGGTTTTTTGGCTCTTGTTTCACTTCTGTTCTGCCGATTTCTATGAACTTGGGCTTAAATGATTGCTTTCAGTAAGCTCTTTCAGAAAATGTCCAATTTGAATAAATTTTATGCTGCAGGGGGTCCAAAAAAACGAGGGTAAAGTCCACATTTTTGCCAGTTTTTAGGAAATAGAGTTTTTTTACTTGCTCTACCATTAAAACGCAACGTTTCCAGCCTTAATACATCACTTTTTGTTAGAAATTACTATTGCTCAGCGTTTTTCGCTGAATTAAAATATTGGTTCCTGTGGAAAACTGTATTGCCGGTCTGCAAATTTCAAATACGTGTAATTTGCAAACCAGACCACCTGTGGGACCGAAATTTGGAACTTCTCCCTCCATTTTGGGCAAGAATATGTGGTCCAATTTCAAGGTAATAACTATAGTGGAAGTTGGTTGTCCGAGGCGGAGGGGGGGGGGTAGGAGTGGTGGAACTGCCCCTTTGTTATGTTTGAGTAGTCGAAAAGGCATGTTATGTTATCCGTTAAAATCATCATTTCCGAAAATACTGTTCGAGAGCTACTCTCATTTCAGCAAGAAAATGTGAACTCGTTTCATCTTCTGTTTTCAGTTATTGAAATCAAAAGTGAAGATAGAAGCAAGTTTTTCGATGCACTCTCAGCTATTATGGCTTGATGTGATACCGATTTCATCTCTGGAATACTTCTCCATTATATCTACTCCTGCAAGAAAGTCAAGTTGAAAAGAATCATTTTGGAATGATTCTATAATCTGTGCAGTCACGTTTTCATCGCCATTATCAGAACAGCTCACACGAATGACCGACTTTCTTCCATAGTGTCGTAGAAGTAATCGTGAGATGCCTCAGCCCAAAGTTGAATCTGACTTGGATGACAAGCGGAATCACTGATGTTATATTGTGCAGCTGAGAAACCTGACAAATGGAGCTGTCTTGTCTATACAAATATTTTGCGGCATGTTTGCATATTCATCGTTTGCATAAATTTTCGTTGTACGGTTTGCGACCGTGTTACAGTCATGAATATATACATATAATGCTTTTAACAAAACTCATTTTCTGTATCGCCATCCAGTGTATTACGATGTGGAAAACGTTGATTCATATATCATGAAGCTTCGAGCACTAAATTTGAAAAATTGGGAATTGCTAGCAAATATTTCAGGATTAGAGGAAAATCTGTCAACCGAAATTCTGCAAATGTAAATCTCGTTAACATAAATCTTTGCTATATCGGTGCAGTTTTCGTACATTCAACTACCCGAATTCGCAACGATGTGAAAGAATGACAGAGGTTTAGTAGTCTGCAAAGTTTCATATGGCATGGGATACAAATTTTTCCGAAGGAATAAATGAAGTTGAGAGGCGTCTATATCGCATTATGCTTTCTGTTTCACGCAAGCTCGTATCTGTTGCTCTTGTCACGGAGACCAATGTGATGGTACTCTAAGGCACTTAAAAGAAGGGGGAGACGCTTATTAATTTCTGGAATTTTTTACTTTCGCGAATTGTCCTTCGCAAATATTTTCGAGGGAAAAGTCTTTCGCAAATAGGCCTTTTTCAAAATTTTCATGGAAAAACTGTCGCGGGAAAGATAAAATATTACTAAGTATTTTTTAGTTGAGCTCCAACGTTCTTCTTCAGTGATTTCAACGCTCCGCTCCTCTTTTTGTTCGCTTCCCCTTCTCTTGTTGCCGGGACAAAAGAAATTGCGAATGGCTCTAGTTTTTGCCTCGTTCTTTTTCATTGTTATCGTTTTCTTTGGCTATTCCCAAAATTTCGCGGTAAAAAACTTTAGCGAACGAGTCTTTTCTAAATTTTTGAGGGGAAAAACGTACTTGGAATGGGCCATTTGAAACATTTCAGGGGAGAAACTTCCGCGAATTGAGCCGAAAATCGCGAAAGTTTCTGACCTTAAAGTAACCATAGTCATGTTCTTCTGTCATTCTCTCTATCTCAACTGTTGAAAGCCATTGCCTAGTAGAAACCTTGTAGAAACTGTAGAGAAAGTATAGTTCTACCCTACTTCGGTTCTAAACTGCTTTTAAACCCTTTTAGTGGTTGTAATAGCAAAAACTAGAGTACGAATCTATTTATTTGAGAGCACTCAGGCAGAATGTGGTGCAAGACTGTAACGAGCTAGAGGTTCAGAGGTATACATTACTTTCATGTTAGGTTACATACCGATTTCGGGGTCGGGCTGCGTGTCCAGGGGGCTGGAACCTGCCATTAACGGATGGGTCATTGATTCAGCTTGTCCGAAGAGATAGAAACGGAGCAGCCGTTTGGTCACTTTCTGACCACCAATTCTAATGAAACTTTCCAGAAAGTGCATTTTCTGAGCATGCCAAAATTTAGAGGAAAGGCGACGTGGAAGGGCATTTCGGAAGGGTTTTAGTCTGTACAAGGAAGTTATTGTCTGTACAATAGCAACAATTCATGATGCAGACTACCAGGGCTTGTTTCGGAGAAGTTTGAGCGTGATTTTTACAGAACGGTAGAGATGAGCTAAAATCTATCCCGCGTATTAAATTGAACAAAAGCTTCCCTCAGCTCTTGGCTCATGTGTCCTATGTCAAAAACTAGAAAAATGTGCCCAAAATAATTTTAGCATCTTACTTGGGACTCTTCGTGACATTCCATCACGGAGGCAAGACTTTGTCTACGTTTGTAGGCTAGAATAATTGTTATGTACAGTTAGAATCCCCGTAAAGAGGACACCATCAGTGCTAAAAGAAATCGTCCGTTTATGAGGATGGTCCGGTTTAGAGAAGTTTTGTCCAACTTGACATAACAAAGAAATGTTTACAGTCCTCGGTTGTAAGTGCTTTGATCAACTGCTGCCTCTGATTTTTCAATCGAATGAGCAGAAAACAACATCAAAAACGTGAGGGAACATGAATAAAATAGATGCATTTTGTCTTCATTTTCCCGAGATATTTCTGCAAGAGCTAAGTGCGAGATTCATCCATTTTAACCCTACACAGGCCGGGGGGGCCTACTAGGCCCGTGGCTATAAACTTGGTTTTGTATCTCTGGAACAACTTACCGTACAGCCTTGAAACTTCGTGACTTTTCCTATCTTTTTGGGAGGGATCGGATGGTGTCGAAAAAATTTTCAATTTTAGACCATTTTGGGCGTGGCGTCATCTATTGTTCTCCACACTTAGCATGTGGGGACAGTGAAAAATTGAAGAAAGTTCCTGAAAACTGGATTTTAACTCTGTTATGGTAAAATACCCTATACTAAGAACAAAATAAAAGTTTTCAAGAAATTTTGCTCCATTTTCACTAAAATTTTTTCCATTTTTCGAAAAAATGGTCAAAAATGACCATATATGGAAAAATGATGCGTCATCATAATGACGCCACCTGCGAAATGTTTTACATACTAATTTAATGCGTATTGATGTGATCTAACATCCTACCAAGTTTCAAGGTGATTGACTGAGTTTTGTGGATTTTACGGGGGGCGGGTCTACCAGGCCCTTGTAGGGTTAAGGGCCACTGTCCATTATACAGAGATGCTTTATACCGAGTCTGCTTAAGAGGAATTCCACTGCAACATGAGGAAAGTCGGCACCCTAAAAAAAAGTAATATTTTAGGGTGAATCAACCTTGTTACCGACGTAGGAGTAAACAATGTATTTCCGCACTGCTTTTTCCATGGTAAGGTCTGCTGTGGAGCTTTGTGTTGTATAATGTTACTTTCACATGTTCCCTCGGATGGTTGCGATGGGTAAGAAGTACGAGAACGGCTTCTTTGTCCTGGTGCAGTTCCTCTCCCTGAGGCACATTTGCCGGGAACTTTCGTTGAAATTTTGCGCTGCATCTTGATTTTAGGATTGGCTAATTCGGAGCTGCACTTGAAAACCCAATGCCACCAAAACATTTAATTCGATTATATCTCTAAGCCCGTCTCTTGCATTGAGTCTTAAAAGTTTCATGCCAAATTATGAATAAAGTAATGGATTTTTAGAATTCAGTAAAGCAATTTTAACAGCACCTGGGATCCACACAACATTTGTTCCCTTAGCTCGTTCGACATGACTTTCAACACGTCGATTGGGTAAAAAATCGTTTATTTAGAACAAAGAAATTTTGCTGCGCCAAGTTCGATGAGCAACCCGTGAAGCATGTTGTGAACTCGGCAATTCGACTGCACCACATTCAAGTACGTCGAAATAATATGCAAGCTGCTTATCAGTAAGGTGCGGGATTATTTCAAGACAGTTTTGTCACCATGGTACATTGATGAGGGAATTTTAGCTAAGCTGCATAAATCGTTCTACGTGAAAAATGAGAAAGAAAACTTCTATTCTTCTTTTTGTTGGCATAAATGCTTGTTTGAGGACGACAAACATTCCATTCTTCCAGATAATGCAAGCCTATAGGTGTGCGATTTCTGTAATTTATCCAAATTATTGAACTGAAGTATCCCAATTCCGAATTATCTCCACGGAAAATTAGACGCATTAGGTAGTTTTATGACACCTTAGAGATGCTACCTTTCCAGGAGAATATTTTTCGAGACGAACTCACTGGCGACTCCTATCCTATATCGACTTTTCGGGAAGGTTTTCTTTCTGTAAGAAGTGACTGTCCCGAAGGTGCCCTTTGTCGTCAATTTTGCGGGTAAAGTTGAGGTAGACCGGTGTAGTCCCATTCTTAACAAGAGCCGCAGCACACGTGTCAATAAACGGTTAGCATAACAAGGGGGTTAACATAACAAGGCAAATTTGTGCAAGTCTAAACAGAATTTACTTGCGCACCTTTTGGTGCAAATTTGGTCGTCGTACCTAAAACAGGGGGGTGTCACGTGGCTATTTTCTCACAGGGGGTAATGTCATTTTTCCTTTATTTTCGTTTTTTTGGCTCTTATTTCACTTCTGCTCAGCCGATTTCAATGATTTTAGGCTTACTTGATTGCTTTGAATGAGCTCTTTCAGAAAATGTCTAATTTGAATAAATTCATGCAGCAGGGGTTCCAAAAAACGGGGGTAAAGTCCGAATTTTTTTCATATTTTGGGATCTACAAAATTCAAATTTCATAAGATATGTTTTCTTACTTGCTCGGCCATTAAAACGCAACGTTTCTAGCCTTAATACATCACTTTTTGTCAGAAATTCGCATTGCCAAGCGTTTTTCGCCAAATTAAAATTTTTTGTATTGGTTCGTATGGAAAACCGTTTTGCCGGTCTCAAATGCGTGTAACTTGCAGACCAGACCACCTGTAAGACCAAAATTTGGTACTTCTCCCTCATTTATGGGCAAGAATAAGTAGCCCAAATTTCAAGGCTATAGCTGTAGTGGAAGTTGGTTTTCCGAGGGAGGTGGAGGGGTGGAACCACCCCCCTCCCCCTTGTTATGTTGGAGTAGTCACAAAGGCATGTTATGTTAACCATTAAACAGGCTGACAAACTGAGTTTCTCCCGTTTCAATACTACAATGAACTGAGTTTCTCCCGTTTCAATACTACGATGATATTAAATGTTTAGATGTGTGAGTTATATTAGGAACGACTTCCGGTCTAAAGTTGAGGGAAATGTTGCTAAAAACAACTCCGAGATCCCCCCAAAATTACTGACATAAGGTAACAATGTAGATAATATTTAATGATTTCTTTCTTGAATGTTCTACCCAATGCTGACCATATATGCAGAGAATCAAGAATACGCAGTGTTTAGTAACTGCAATGTGCTAGCTGGTAGAGTGAAAAAAGGCAATATAATACTCAACCAACAATTCTTTCTTAATAACCCATCTCACACATGTTCAAACTTGGCAATATTTAACTTTCCTTCGTATAACTTAAATAGTTTAAGATGTCTAGACAACATAGAAACTCCACCTCATAGCCATTCATTTTTAATATGCGTTTCAAAACTTTAGTGAGAACCTATTAAATGTATATCTTTTGAAAAGAAATGAGGACAACGTGATCGCGCTGAGCAAGGTATACTTGAGCCAGTTGTATTTGGCCAGCTTGCTTGAACTGTGCGTGGAAAGATGAAATGCATTTTCTTAAAGACGAAAGCAAAGGATACTAACAGAAAATGTGGAGTACTTGCCTAGCGATGATGTATGGTGCTTGATTGATAGTATTACAGAACTGTCATGGAAAACAGTGGACAAGAAAATCGAGAGAAGGAAACATGCTTTAATGGTGTTCAGCACTTGTTAGATGAGGATGAGAAGGACTTTCTGAAAAGGGTAAGTTGTACAAAATGCCCAATTTCTGTGTGACAGTTCTCACAAAATCGATTGAGTCAGTCAGTGCAAGAAATACCACTAGGGCTAGAGAATATTTCATCCATGATTGCAGCAGACTGCAAAAGCTGCACCAGATGACAGGGTTTTTGATGAAGGGAAAGGTGGTTGCATATTTTCAGGCAATGCAAAAAAAAAACAAAAAAAAAACTAAAAACAAGGAAGCAAGAGTTTTTCCATAAAATCCTAAACAAGGAAGGATCTACATTTGATGAAGATATTCACGACGACCGATAAAGGACAGATATTCGACGTTCATCATGGTGTTACAAAAAAAACAACAACAACAACAAAACCACAAACAAACAAAAACAATGCAAAACCAAATCCTTCATTGCGGAATCTCTTTAAAAGACAGTACATCAGTAAGTTATGCAAACTAAATCCGGTTCATTCAGCAGCGCTTATCGAAGGGATCGAACAAATCAGAGATATGTTATTCCGGAATAACATAAACTTCTGAAAACTGTTGCAAGTCTGGGGTTCTATCAGAGATATGTTACATTTTTTTTCATATATAAGCATAACGCTTACAAGCATACTGAGGCTGGGAACCTTGAAAAATTAAGCATAATGCTTAGAATATCTCGAACCTCAGAAAATTAGACCGGCATTCTTTAGCCTTGCAAACTTTGTCTAACGTACTCCCAAGCCTTTAGAAATATGATCAAAACTGTGTATTTAAATGAACAATGGGCAATTTATTCACATGTTTCTTCTATTTACAAAAGCTGTAAACCTATAGCCAAACATGCTCCCCGTATTGTTGTTGTATCTAAGTATTCTTAAATCTGTAAAGACGTCAATGAGTAAGCATACTACTAAGCATAATTTTGAAGCTCATATCGGATAAAACATAAGCATATTGAGCTTCAGTAAAATTTACGCTATGCTTATAAAAAACAGAGTGTATATCTCTGGTTCTATTTACTGAGCAGACAGAGCAATGAAAACTTTTTATCTATCCAAATAAAGACATCTGAAGTGCCAAGGATCATTTT
Organism: Scolionema suvaense; assembly: GCA_027575255.1. Taxonomy (NCBI): domain Eukaryota; kingdom Metazoa; phylum Cnidaria; class Hydrozoa; order Limnomedusae; family Olindiidae; genus Scolionema; species Scolionema suvaense. The sequence goes on from JAOBRC010301683.1 coordinate 8,720, forward strand.
TTTCTTTCTTGTTGCTTGACCGCATTCCCGAAAAAAAAAAAGAAAATAACTTAAATAAAATGAAGTATGGTTATACACAAACAAAATGAAACACAGGTACCGCAAATTATTTTACCGTAGATGGTACGGCTTTTACAGAGCACCATTGAGACTGCTTACACAAAACGGTTATGTTGACCTGCAATCGGGTAAACGTTCCACAAAGACATTTTGCCAAAGATTGTTAATAAATTTCAAGAAAATGAATAGGAGACGAGCCTAATGGAGCAGGTCAGAACCTGATCCGGGAGGCCAGGGGCCGTAGTTCAGGAACAAACATGATGTTCCTGGACAATCACTACCCATACACTGCCCGATATATGCTCCTTGTACAGAAAGCTCTCGTCATCCAATAAAACCAGATCGAAGCAAAAACATGAAATACTGTCCTTACAAATGTGCCATTTCCAGGCAACTATATCTTCATAATTTAAAAATTTAGTCAACACGAGAAAAACATTGCCCACAAAATCGGTTAACAACAACAAAACTTTCCCCACATGTCCACGGGTAAACATTTTGACGCAGATCTATCATAAGTAGTACATCTGATAAAATTCAAACACAGGTTGGTTTTATCAAACAATCAACTATGACCAAAAGTTTTGGCAGAATCACAATTCCATATCTAAAAAATTTCGTACAGGAGTCAAAAGTACCCTCTCAAACTGTTCTTGTCATAATGCTCAGCAAGAGCCCAGAAAGAAGAAATTAAGTACTCTATTCGAAAACTGTTGTCAACTGCAAACAAATGAAGAGCCCTTTGCACTATGGCTAAAAGAAGGGAACTATGTTTAACCAGGGCTTCTCAGCAGCACACTTTACAAAAATTTCAAATAGCCTGATCTAAAGAATCTTTGCCAAAATCAGACATCAGAGATAAATTTTAGCGTACGTACATTTTAATCACGGATGAAAAAAATACGTAAGTGTAAGAGCACCACTTTTTTCAAAAATTGAAATCCTGAAAGAATGTCTAACACGTGTTGCCAGAAGTGAGGTCATTGTTTAACGATAGTTCTTTTTTATAAAATTCAACTTCATACTAATACAAGGCTCGCCGAATATGCGAAAACGTTAGGCTACCCGTTCAAAAGCTCTAAAATGGTAGTTTTTTCAATACGACGCGGGCAATTGATATTTCAACGCCGTCGGAATTAAAAGACAAAAGTTTTTGTACGGCCACTATTTGTAAACAAATTTCATACGCTCTGCACCACAAGTTTTATGCCTTAAAATAAGTCTGATAGAAATAAATCACGACTGCATCTTATAATTACGTAGCAAATGCAGGAATGAAAAGTGCACACCAAAATAGAAGCGTGTGAAGCAACACCAGTGGAGGCTAACTTCATCAACAGCTAGACCAAGATAGAGACATCCAATGGACAATAACTGCAGCAGTCTGATCGTTTTAAGTAATAAGGAAATGTATTAAAAGTTGACCAAAGAGGTGAACAATAAAGCACATCATATACAAATTTTTATCAAAGCAGGCATGCGATGCATCACAGTCTAAACCCATTGATATGCTTGATTCCAATTAAGTCAAGTAAATCTCTCCTCCGATGGCTGCTTTACCGAGCACAATAGAAGCCAAGCTATATAACACCCATGAGGATGTACCTAACTCACTATTAGAATATGAACCATGGCGTTCGATGACAGTTCTGCACGAGAAAACTGCAGATGATATAGAGTAAGACGATGTCTGCTGCAGGAGCTGTCTCGTGCAGGAATGATTGAGGATTCGGAGATAAGTGTTCATGATCATTGAATTTAAGTTGTGACAAGAGAATTTTAAGACATGACCGATATGTTCTATCTGTTGAGAAGTTATTCAAGCTCGATCACCAGTGAAGGAAGAGTAAGTTCAATTGGACATCAATTCATGTTTCATTTTCGTACTATGCAATACAATCGCCAAAACTACTTGCAACGACAAGTCTGGTACATTAGATGATTACTACCAGGTTTATCCAAGAAACGAGGCACAGCAATAGATCCATCCTTTGTTTATCAAGTGTAACATAAAAATAAATTTGCATGTATTTTCATGGCATCACTTACTATTTTTATGAATCAAGAACACTTTAACAATGAAACAATAAGTCACAGAATTCAAGTCACTGAGATTTTCGTTCAAAGATAAAAAATAAGCTATAAAATTGACACCAAAAATTACCAAAATTGATGAAGTGCTCCTTAAATATTTTGAAAAAAGCTGTGAATAGCCGTTAGCAACATAAATCGCCACTCGCGCACTGACCAATACATAAACAGATAAAAGTCATGGGCCATAGCATTAATTATGTTGCCGGTGAGAACGTATTAGGAAACAACCCTAAAAATAGCCATTTTCTGACATAAATTACCACCTGCAAGCCTAATCAGATTTTCTCCAGACATTGCACATACCTTAAGGAGATAAATGTTTGTGTGCAATGTTTTTTTGGAAGTCCAATTTTTAGGGCGTTTTGCGTGGATTTATTTTTGCGAATCAGAGATTTGCAGAGAAATTACGAGCAGGCAATTTAGCGAATGAGCATCAATGAAAGAAGTAGAGGAGGTTATTGACATGAACATATAGAGAAATAATGAGTCGGAGAAAATTGGTATCATTAACTATCAAAAAATTAATTGTATTTGCTTTTGGTCAGCTTATGACATCATTTTGATAAATGTCGCGTGGATTTAATTTTGCGAATTTAGTAAAAATTAGCAAAACTCGCAAAAATTAATCCACGCAACAAAAAATCCCCTAAGGTTGTTCATAACATATGCAGAGTTGCCCAAAAGAATCACACCAAAAGACAAAAAACGTATGAGCCATTTGTCACGTATTTGAAAAGATCCTGAAAATCGCCAGTTTTGGACATACCTTAAGGGAAGAAATTTTCGCGGTCAAAGTTTTCGGACATTTCGCAGGAATTAATTTTCGCGGTCAATGCTAAACAGAGCATTTCGCGGGAATAAAGTTTCGCGGATAAACACTTTTCATCAATTTTGGGAAAGTTATTTTCACATCAAAACATCGTTTTAGCACGCTATCCTTATCGTTGTAAGAGACTCTCGACCCTATTTCAAAGCTGATAGATAAAGAATGCATTATTCTTAAAGTTTTCAGAACTTTTAAATATTTTTTTTGGAATTTATTTTCGCGGTTCAATGGTGGATAAATTTCGCGGGAATTAATTTTTGCGGTTAAGCATTTTCGGAGGTAAAAAAGGGAATTTAATTTAGCGAAATCCGCGAAATTTTCTTCCCGCGAAAATTTCTTCCCTTAAGGTAAATTGCCACCTGTAAGACAAACGAGACTTGCCTCAGACATATATTTATACGATAAATGACAAAAATCAGATGAACCATTTTTTGACAGGTTTGGAAAAAGCCTTGAAAATCACCATTTGGGACATAAATTGCCACCCGTAAGACAAACGAGACTTGCCTCAGACAAAGCATATGGTTCATAACATGCGAAGAGTTGCCTGAAATATTCACACACAAAATGAAAATAATCAGATGAACCCTTTTTGATATATTTGGAAAAAAAAACCATGAAAATCCCATTCTTGGACGAATATAAATTACCACCTGTAAGCCAAATGAGAGTTTTCCCGGGTATGACACATGGTCTATAACATAACTGCTATTGTCCTGAAGTTTCACACCACAAATTACAAAAAAAGTAATGAACGGATCTTGAAATATTTTGAAAAAACCCTAGAAGCAGCCATTTGGGAGCATAAATTCTCAACTGCAAGCTGAACAAATTTTTTTTCGAAATTCTGGCTCCACTACGGATTGTCACCTTCACACCAAATTCCAGAAAAGTTCATTGAGCAGTTAACCGGGAAAATGCATTGGTGACGACGGACGGACGGATAGATCTCATTTTATAGGACTCTGCCCTTAAGTGGGAATTAAAAAAAAAAAACATTTTAGACCAAAGTGGTTGTACTATGTGCTGTTCCTAAAAGGAGGAGTGGAGAGGGACGTGAATTAAACTTTTTCTATCTTTTCTACACTGGCTCCAAAATTCCAACTGATTTAGAATTAGCATTCCTTTGAATACGAATTCATATCATTTGAAAACCCTCTCAAAGCTGTGTTGTTAATGAAGCAGACAAAAATGGGAAGCAAGGCACACCATGACCTTCTTTTTCCACAAAAACCACATTACTTCAACATAACATCCTACATGATGTCTACCCTCAGAAAAGCGGTAAGCACCCCTTTCCGGCAACCCACCTCCAAAATTTGCATCCTCCCCCTTTCCAGACCTCCCCCTCAGAAATAGTCATATTTCTTCACCCGTGGAAAAATTAGGCTTTTTGCTATTATTACGTACTTTGCGCCAGGTGGATATCCATTTTTGGGTCATATGATAAGGCATTTATAACTATATGTACTTCCTGTTGTTGCTACATGTTTGTTGAGGTTGCACAACATAAAAAAATTCCAGCATATTGTACACATGAAGTAAGGAAGCTAAAACTTTTAACTTCCTAGCATGGAAGCGATAGTAGATGCAGACTGGACAGAATTCGATCACCAAAATTTGTTGACCCATGAACTGGTTGAGTATGTGAGCGCATGAAAGGGAGGCTGCAATCCGGCCCAAACGTCTTTAACAAAAATACACTGAGCCCCTGCCCCCTTTTCAAA
>JAOBRC010301794.1:0-10867 GCA_027575255.1 Scolionema suvaense
ATATCAAACATGGGGGGACTTAGAGCTCTGCGAAGAAGTATGGTAAGGTTTCCTATTGTTTTCTTTGTTTACCGGGAGCAGGTGGCTATATTAGTCTGAAATTATAGGAAATGAACCAGGTGTATAATGTTCATGTATTTATCTCTATATGATTTCACAGAGCCTTGTCTGAAGTGAACAACAGGCTCGAGAAAAAAATGCTCTCCGAGGGTTAACAGTATCCTTAAGATATCTATGTTTCAATTTTTTATGTAGGTTATGCGTTTGGAACGTTAGCGATAGGTCTTACTGTGCGACTGTGTATCACCTATCTCGTTGTGTATGGCAGCAGTCTAAATCGAAAAGAAAAGATATTTTGCGCTCTGGCATGGCTACCAAAAGCTACAGTACAGGTAAGTGAACCCATGTAGTAGTGTAACGTGGTGGGTGACCTGGTGCCTGGGGCACCCAAAAATGTCAAATTCAGATTACACGCAACCAGAATTCTCATCCTTGGTGCCCGAATGGGCACACTCTTAATCGGAGAGATTTTCCTAAATTTCACCTATATCTGACAGATTGGAAGACATGCAAACACCACATCGTGTTTATTCAGTCCAGCTATTTGTATGCGAGACAGGAACAACACCTTAATATGCAAAAAGTATTTGAAATTAGCATTCAGGCACATTTCGGCCTGCAGGCTGGCACCCATATTTTTGGTTGGGCACCCAAAACCTGATAACCTAGTTGCCCCGGTAAATGGTATGTTATACCACTGCCATGCATTTATGTTCACATAATTGTTGACCACGTGAGTGGTGAGCCATCAGTAGGGACTATGGAATTTAGCCGATAAGTGTGACTACAACTGTTGATTCTAAATAAGATGTTCATAGTTTGTTGCTGTTGTATATGCTGGTTGGCCAAATGTTGACAATACCGTAGTACCTCGAATAAGCGCCCCCTTCGAATAAGCACCCCCCTCAAATAAGCGCCCACCCTAGAAGTGAAATATTGAATAAGCGCCCATCCTTCAAGTAAGCGCCCATCCTTAAATCTTCAGAAACCAGCGCTAATTCAAATTTTCAACTAGAAAGTAATTGAATTATGACTTACAAAGAAATGTTGAAAAAATACAACAGTTTATTTTAGCTTTCATTCTTACTTTCATCGGTTGGGAACTTTTCCTTTGTAAAATTTCTAGTAAATCTGTTTTTTAAATAAGCGCCCCCTCGAATAAGTGCCCCCCTCGAATAAGTGCCCCCCTTGAATAAGCGCCCACGTAAAAGCTCCAAAAATTAAATAAGCGCCCGGGTGCTTATTCGAGGCATTACGGTAAGTGCAGTCATGTGCATTTATTAGTGCAATGTCCACGATAAGTGCACCCGTGTTTCCCAGTCATGAAAATATTGAATGTGGTTGCTATGAACCTTCGACTGAAGGCTTTTGTTCAAGGGTTTGAAGGACATAACTGTACTATACAGAAATTTTATATTTGCTTGTATTCAACTGCAGCTACTGACACAAGTGATATTTCTTGGTGCCGATTAGAGTTCTGTATTGCTTCCTCCACTGTTTCATTGGCCTTTCTCGCCTGCAGATTCCCTTGACTCTTCTTTTCTATATAGTTGCTACTTTCTAGGGCTCTCCTCTCGGGATAGATTTATGGTAAACAGTTACACGCTTTTTTTTATTCGTACCAGTAAATCGAAACTGAGCCTCGGTGGTGCTTAAATTTTTGGCAATTCCAGCCTCAACTGGTGCTTAGGTGATGCTTATGTTAATCATCTATGAATAATCTAAATTAGTTAAAGCAAGGCTTCAAGTGAGCGTGTCAGACTTTTGCGCTGTGTACACTCTCATTTTCCAGGAAGCGGTGAAATTATTGCACTTTGAGCAAATGAAAAACTGTTTTTCACGAAAGGCATAACTCAGAGAAAGGCAATTAATTGAGAGCATAAGTGAGCCTGAGGCTGGAGTGGTGCTTAGCCGGTGCTTAGATATTTGATGAAATCGAGGCTGGTGGTGCCTATAGCGCTGGTGCTTATAAAAAAAAGCGTGTAGATATTTTATACCTGTAACTGATTTGAACTTATCACCTTCGATATGTACATATGGACTGGACGTACGATTTCCATTTAGCTCTCCTGATGATGTTGCAAGATGCAGTGACACATGATTAGATTAAAAGGAGTTTTCTTCTTTTTGAAATTTTTAGTGCGCATGTTAATGTGCGTGTCATGCTTATACTTGATTTGAGAGGAATTGTCACTGTTTCAAGTGACATAATAATTAGGGCACAAGTTTTGGGGAAAGTCATTAATAGTTTTTTTGAATAGCCAAGAACAATAGTATTCGCACAACTTGGCTTTCTGCTTTCGTAACAACCAAATTTAGCTTTAGGTGATTGATGTAGTTTTCCATTCGATAGAGGAATGTTATTCCAAAGTTATATTTCTACTTTCACAAATATGGCACTGAAAAATCGCTGCTGGAAATCATATTTTCTTGCAGACACACATGCACCATTCTTCAGGTTGGAAATTCAACTGACCAAGTGTGGGATCCAGTATGGATGGGGGATAGATTTGTATTATTGCGTCCTATGAGCGCAGCTAAACTATTCAAAAGAAGTTTAATCTCTTCGGTTACAAATCTAAACCCCACTTCAGCGAAAAATTTAATTATTTTCGTGCTCTCCAATATCTGTGAATATTTCACGCTATTTTGTTGAGCGTAACTATGGAAAAAACACTGAGTTACTTACCGCTCCGGTCGAACCCTTATAGATTTGCCGAATGTTTTATCCCGACTGGTCAGGGACATAGTTATAGTTTCCTAAGGAATAATTTGTTTCCGACCTGAAGAAGATGGGGAAACTTAAATTTTGCATTGCAGCCTGATGTGAAAATTTGCTTTGCTGCTGATACAAGTAATGTCTTTTAACTTCAGGCTGCTATTGGTTCTATCCCTGTTGATACCGCACGCAACCGTGGCTTCACCGGTCAAGAAGAAGAGACCCTGGGTATACAAATAGTTACCATCGCAGTTCTGGCGATTCTAATCACGGCTCCTGTTGGAGCAATTGCAATATCTGTCACGGGGCCACGGTGGCTGAAGAAACAAGGTACTTCAGATTTAGACGATGGCGTAGATTTGGAAATGCAAGATCCATCCGAGATGTAGATGATTTAGGGAAATTTTGCGCTGGTAGAGCCATAGTTTCTCCCTACCTCTTGATGGTGTGGAGTTTTTTTCAATTGCTCGTAGGGGGCAGGGGGGTGGGTGATTTCAGGAAATTCCACAGTTGGCAATTAGACTCTTCAGTTATTCGAGTTAGGAGTCGATTATATGGACGGTTTCAGCCCGGGCTGAACTTTCAACCCACCTTGGTGGGCTAACTTTGACGCTTGTAATACATGAACTCTCAGCCCGTGTTGAGACTCACTCGCCCAGTCATTGCATTCTTATCAGAAGCATTATCAGCAGAGTTCTATAGCTCAGCCCGGGTTGGAAATCCTAGTCCGCTTTTCTAGAGCGGGCTAGGATTTTCAGTCCGGCAAGACGGGAAATTTAAGCCCGGGCTGAAATTCTCCATGTAATCGACCCTTTAGACACCTAATTTATCCGCTGTTCAACTCAACCCCATGTTCCAGAATTTTTATTGTCATTGGTTTTGGATTCTAGCTCAGGTTCTGTGTCTAAAAAAATGCATTTGACTATTATTTTATGGAAATTTTATGCTGGTAAATTTGTGCGAAATCTTCAGTAGATTGAAGCATAAGATTATGGCAGTAAAGCTGATTTTCGGCAAGCGAATATTTTCTCGTAAGTCGAACAGTTTTCGTGAAGTGGCATGTGTACTTGCATAGTCGAGATTGCCAGAAGAAGTTTAGTTGCAAAAGTGAAGCATCGTTTTTTTTTGGTGTTTGTCTTAGAAAAATGTTACAGACCAACCTAGCGCAACAATCAGTACTATCGTTTACTGCTTTGTGTTGTGAAAAAAAGAGGATTTGATACATGATGAGCGGCCTTGAAAGGTAACGAATAAAACATTGGCCTTGTTTTAGGCAGCTCCACAATTCTTTTTAGAAGAAACAGATATCTGTGTCCCAGGCTCAGTGTTCAATCCTCTGGTTATGTTCCTAATAGAGGTATATGTTTTTGACGATTTTGAATCAAGCTGTATCATGTGTAAAGGTTGCATTGTGTCAGCGTAAGCTTACAGACGTACCTTAAGGAATTTTTTTGGGGATTGGATGGATTAATTTTTGCAAAGTTTAGCAGAATTGAATCCACGCAAAATTTATTAAAATGATGTCATAACCTGCCCAAAACAAACGCAAGTAATTATTTGATCATTAATCAATAGCCGTTTGCTCAGGCTCGTTCTTTCTCTCAATATGCATGTCGATAACTTCCTCCTTTTCTTTCTTTCATGCACGTCTGCTAATTTTCCTCCACACATTTTTTCCATAAACCCTCGATTCGCAAACATAAATCCACGCAAAACACCCCTAAAATTGGACTCGCAAAAATAAATCCACACAAAACTTTATCCCCTGAAAGTATTTTCCTGTGTGTCAAAATATGACCAAACTGACGACCATTTTGTATTTGAAAGTATTTTGTGTGAAAGTATTCACTCATAAAAATTTGAAAGTATTTTGAGTGAAAGTATTCACTCATAAAAATGTTGTAAGTAGTTTTTTTTATTCTTGATCCAAGGCTTTAAATTTTTCCTGTAGTTTTTGGAGAAATTAATGCTCAATCATTTTCATTCAGTGCTGTTATTATGTATGTTTTTACAAAAAAAGTGTGTGTGGTGTAGTAGAGTAGATAGATCCATAATATTGAGGTTTTATATTATTACTTAAGCTGCTGTCTAAAGTATATACTAGCCGTATATGATGTTTGTTTATTGTGAGTTACTATTACCCTTCCATGACACATTTGAGACAAACGCATTTCATATTAAAGCCTAGTTCACATTGCCGACATATCTTTTTTAAGCCCTGACAATGTCGAGAATTTTTCGAGTATGGTCTCGTGCGCGTTCACATGAATGACGATTTTGTTGGAATAGTAATCCTACTATACTATATTATCGACTATGACACTTCATCATGACAATGGAAAAAACATTGCCGACATAGTCCTGTCTTCTTGTCGCTAGTCATGTCCACACGCTTCGACAATAATGGTTGATCTTATTGCTTTCTAAAGCTTGGTTCACATGCGCAACAAAACTGCCTTAGCTGTACCGAGGAATATTTTGTTTAAGCAGTCAGCCTTCACATGTGCAAAAGCTACATTTAGCCTTTGTAGCGCGCAGCTATTTGCAGTGCCTTATGAATAGTGGCACCTCAAAGAACAAAAGGTGATTACCTTAAGAGCACTCTTTACGCCTGCCGCAAGGAACGGAAATGTTCTTTTTTTACGACATGCGTTGGTGCAGCCTTAACACGCCCTTAACATGTGTTACGACTAAGGATATTGCAGTTCGCATGGAGCCTTAACGCAATATAATACATGCTAGACTGTCTTAGTCGTAAGCTGTTAGCGCATCTTTGTCGCTCATGTGAACCAGGCTTAAGGCAAGCCACGAAGAACGGGAAATCTCGCTCATGTGAACCAGACTTATGACAAGCCACGAAGAACGGGAAATCTCGCTCGTGTGAACCAGGCTTAAGACAAGCCACGAAGAACGGGAAATCTCGCTCATGTGAACCAGGCTTAAGACAAGCCACAAAGAACAGGAAATCTCGTTCCTTGTGGTATGCAGTATGGTAAGCAACAGACGTGGACAGGTGTTATATGTCATAAGAGAACAACAATACATGTTCACATCGATTCTCTTTGTCATTAGATGTCGCAGACAGGTTTAGTCGATTGCTCTTACAACAAAATTGCCGTCCATGTGAACGGGGCTTAAGAGTAAGCCCTAAAATCCCCGACATAAGAGGAGTTGGTGGGTATAGACTGTACCCGCATGCATGTACCTTGCGCAAACAATGCTGCAGCTATGCGCCCAAAGCTATGGCAGTGTGGCTAACTTTCTGTGAGCATTGACAATGACAGTTTTGGGTCATCGGGCTACTATCTTTTGGTAGTAGCCGAAATACTTCAGATTTAGAGTCCTAGTGGCAATGCTGCTACTTCGCATAAATAAGCTCGAAATTTTTGCATTTCAAATTTGAACGATTCTATCGAATCCCGCCCCTTAAAAGAAAATACTTTATTCGGAGCAAGTTTTGTGAGAGAAACTTTCGCGTGGTCCAAAAAACGCGAAATTTTTTGGATAAACTTTCGCGAATTGGTTGATCATAGAAATTTCGCAAGATAAACTTTCGCGAAAAGAAAATGTTTTGCGGTTTTGCGATACCCTAATGCTGCTTCTGTAACGAAAATGAAAATTGGACTGACCAAATTTTCGTAATATCGTGTTCTGGAAAAAAAATTCGCAAGATAAACTTTCGCGTGCTGACGTTTCTGAACAATTTCGCGAGATAAACTTTCGCGAATAGGCCCAAATTCTCGAAATTCGCGAAAGTTTCTCTCGCGAAAGATTCTCCGAATAAAGTAACGTGTATATATCGCTGATTTGAATTGTGTATGTTGTGATTCTTGTTGACGCATAAGCATTTTTATTATACGAACGAAACAACACATATTTCTACGAGCTGTTACGATATCAAATATCTGCTGGTCGCTTTTAATTATGCTAAAATATTCGCGATGAAATTAAAAATGTAAGAAGAATAAAGCTATAGGTACTCTTGAACTGAAATTGACCGTTTGCTTGATGGCCTCTCTCTTCGAGGAACGAATTTTGTACCAACTGCTGGCCCTTTTGGATAGTACTTCGTTCTAATGGAAATGAAGTAGACTAGTCATTACTGACGTTTGTGTGCAGCAGATTTCTCTGAAAACCGTATTATAATACAGTCGAGCCTCTAATAGCTGCCACCTCCGAATAGTGGCCACCTCCCGATAGCAACCACTAACTTTCAGTCACAAACGCTTCCCGTGCGTTTTCTTGTATAGACAACCTCCGCAAAGCGACCACCTCCAAATAACGTTTAGCAGCCACCTGGTGCCGTCCCAAATGAAAAAAATCAAAAGGAAGGTCCCCTCTAAAAGCGGCCACTCAAGTATTTGTTCCGCTTTTTGTCTTATAACATCTGATGTTTGTGCAGAAAATTACTACTATAGTATTCATTTTGTCCTCAAAAATGACTTCTTTGTACCGAGAGTGCTTGATTTTACCCATACTTTCAAGAAATATCCGTGTTATGTGTCTCTAATTAGCTTTCTAACTCAAATTCGCACGCGGATTGAAAACGAATTCAAGTGTAAAGACATTTTTTTAGTGGCTTGAATAGCGGCCACCTCCCAATAATGGCCACTTAAACTTGGCTGGAAAAGTGACCGCTAGTAGAGGTTTGACTGAATAACTAAAATCCATGTTTTTGATTCGAAAGGATTTCACTTACATGAGTTTACAATACACGCTGTACTTGATTGTCAGATATTCCTAGCGGACTTCCCCCTAAGGCATCCCAGAATGCAGTTTTAATTTCGCAACCCTCGATTTCATGTGAAGTTTTAGACTAGCTTAGTTGCTTTTCTAAAACCCCCAAAAATATACCATCAGTTTGTATTCTGACTGCTGCCAAATTCAAATGAGACTCTTCATAACAGGAGAGGAGAAAGATTAACTTTCGCATTTCCTGCTTATCACATTCTGGCTGTCGAACAGAGATCTGATGAAATGGACTATGCTAGTCTAGTGAAGTTTCTATGATTAGCAGTTGATCAGTGTGAAATTCGCCACACAAAATAAAAACAAAAATGGTCCGTCCAATAGCATCAAGCGTGTACGAACGTCAGCCAAATGTTCTGTTTTGATTTTAGCCCTTACCCAGCGCTAATTATTTTTTTTTCACGCATTTTTTCAATCTTGTAACCGCTACCACTTCTGAACGAAACGACGCTAGAGACATCCGGTTTAGATCATTAGAAAAGAAATTGTACAAACTTTAAAAAAGGCCCTAATATTTGGGGGACTCTAGCAGTAGCCATTTCTAAGCTATAGGCCTTAGAGGTATATCTGTGTATTCTGCCGTCTAAGGGTTATTGGAGACATTTTCGTCACGATTTTAAGCAAGATCTGATTTGAGTATGCTGAAACCAGCACGCGTTCAGATCAGAGATTAGGACTCCGACAGAGGTTTTCTTCTTAGAATTTTCTACCATTTCCTGTTCCAAGAATATCGTAGTCGATCTTATTCTAGAACAGTCTGGCTGCCAGCGGTAAGATTAAAAGCTTTAATTTGTTTTTGCTTTAGTTTTTGTTTCGTTTTCAAAGCAGTATATCTGTCAGCAGAGTGTTTAAAACTTTAATCTCTAAATCGTTTTTAGTTGAACACTCGACTGCAGTGGATGAGCTTCTTTAGTTTCCCAGAGAGGATCAGACGTTCCTGCGTAAGACGAAAATTACCCTCGTATTGAAAAATCTCGTATTACCCTCCTAAATTTAGACCCTTAATAGTAGATTTTGCTTCGTGATTTCAAAAGAAAAAAAAAATGGACGTCATATATGACGTTTGTGGTGTTACACGTCTAGAGACTCGTGCTTGTGGGTGGGCGGATATTGAAGGGCCGGTCTAAGATCAAAGCCATTGACTGTAAAATTTTTAAAAAATTGACTGATCAAAAATGATAGTTTCCTGGTAAAACTCCGAATATTTCCACTGTAACTACTGCAATTACCAAAAGACAGATATTTTTATGCTGAAATTCTGAATTTTTTTGTTCTACAGTGAATTTAAATATTGGTAAAATCCGTAGAAAAGAGACGTCTCAAATACTCAAACAATTCTTGACTATGGGGATGTTTTTAAAAGCAGCTACTTTATTCAGAGAGAATTTCGCCAGAGAAACCTTCGCGAGGTCGAAAACTCGCTAAATTTTTGGGGTAAGCTTTCGAGAATCGGTAAATCTAAAAAATTTCGCGAGAAATCATTTTGTGATTTCACTCATAAGTACAGAATTTTTTTGGCGCTGTGAATGAATGAGAGATGAAAAAAAATGAAGATTCAGTTCATCAACTATTATTTTCATACTGCAATTTTGTTTGTTTCTGACACGTGCTCGTAAGAATTCAACTCTTTTGTTTGGAAAACGCTTCCAATGGTGGGACCGGATTCGAGGGTGGGGTTAATTTTTCAGAAATTGCCTTGGGGAGAGGGGCTAATTTGTTGAAGGGGACTTGATATAGTCTTCACGGTATTGGTCAAAATACATCCTTTTTATAAGCAATACCTTTGTAAGCAACACTAGGCTAAGAATCGCGAAAATCTAAGCAAACGCTAAGTAACACCCTGAGCTTGAGGTTCTGTCGACAAGTCTTAGACTTTTTGCAAGGTTTGTAGATTCGTTCTCTGCTCATCGCTTCACTATCACTTAGTGCTAGGTTTTACTGAGCTCCTACCCGTCTTAACCTTTAGGGATTTCGCGCTTACCAGTTGCAGACGGTGGGATTCGAACCCTCTACCTTGTGTGCACAAGGTGACCGCGCTACCGCTGAGCCATTCCATTTGTACAAAGTCCCTTTGGTACCAGAAGATATAAACTCTTCGGTAACTGAGAGAACATAAAATACAAGCAATCATCAGGACCTAAAAGCCATTCCAAGGTTTTGCATTAAAATGTTATGAAATTGGACAGAGAAAGAAAGAAGACTTAAAATTAAGCCACACCTAAGCAACATCCAAGGCTGAGACACGACTGATTCGAAGCAACACCGAGGCTGAGTTCGAGAAAAACTGTTGCCTGTAAAAAAAAACAAAACGTGTACGTCATTCTTTGAATGGTGCTGTGCTGTAAAATGAGGGAAATTAGGGGCCGTCTAAACTTTACCTCGAATCGGAAGTTTTGTCTTCACGTTGGTGACCTACGGCCTGACTGGGAGCAATAAGATAGTTGTTTTGATCTTGCTAAAATACTGATAAAGTGCTGTATTATTGATGGTGCTAGATTTGTGTACGTTTCTCGGGGAGTTGTCGGAATTGAAAAAATTATTCAATTTTAGTTTTATTCCAGAACTTTCGAGAATCTGTTGGATTTGTTTGGATTTTTTTTTATGCGTGGACAAAATTGTCCGCAAAATATCTAATTTCAGTTTTGACGGAGATTTAACGAACCAAAGTTGGTGATTAAACTGATAAGGACTAGCAGAGATATCTGTATCGCAGCCTCCTTGGTCGAGGTTAGAAAAGAGTTTCTCGATCTCGTGTCGTACTTATCCGTTCAACATGGGATTTGTAGACAAAGTTTACCCATAGGCAGGTAGAAATAAATTCGACATGAAGCGTTTCTATAAACCAGCACAAGCGTCTTGCTAGTCTAGACCCTAGTTGCCGCACTTCTCGATCCCCTAGCGTTCTTGCAGGCTTTTCGTAATTTTGGTACTGTTTTACCCTCATCCAGGATAATGGTGATTTAACCTTATTTGCACTGGGAGGGGGGGGGGGTAAAATTACCCACTCCCCCGTGGCAAACTTTTTGCGATATTTCCTGGATGGAAAAATCTTAGGAGCTTAAATTTGGTGACTTGTAGTATAATTTTATATGGTATAAGATGAAATAACAACCATTTTGAAATTTTTTTTGTTTTCCCAGTTTTCTGGGGACGTTTTGGCAGGTACCTGGATCAATTTTTACCCAAATTTTCACTTCAGCAAAATTCGAAATTTTTAGCAGACTCTTAGGCCATTTTCTAACACTACACGTGTTTCTGCACCTTTGTGCCAAATTTCACGCTTTCACGCTTTGTTCAGAAATTAGGGTAGGAGGGGTAGTATTACCCCCTCCATCCTCC
>JAOBRC010301905.1:0-13425 GCA_027575255.1 Scolionema suvaense
AAGAAAGTTTATAACTCACATGCATTACATGATTTTATTCCCAGATGAAAACCGTTTGGTATAGCAGATCCATGATGACCATTAAGTTGCAGTCTAAGACCCCAAGCAACAACGGTGTATGGTAAGACGTACTCAGTCATTCCACTACCATCAGAAATGTTAAAGAACTGAATCAGAACAAAAGCATCACAAAGACAATTACAGCAGACTATATTGAGAGATTCAAAACAGAGTGCATCAAGTGACTAGCAGGGTAAATATGCAAAACAAAAATAATTCATTTTTGACTTTAGTTGCTTGATATATCTTCGTAAGTGATGGCTTTCTTTATGTTTCGTCACGACTGTAGGACTATAGGACTACAACCAAATTCCACATGATGGTAGATCTAGCAAAAACACGAATGCTGGTTTTTAATTAAGCAAAAAAGCTTCAGTGGTTCTTCTGCAATGTCACCTCAAAGCTTGTTATTTTTCACTGTTTCTTTGATTCTCAATTCTGCTCTTCAGTGATGTCACACAGGACCATTTCTAAGGTCTTTGGCGTTCTTTAGTAACTGAACATTAGAAGGATTCCTTTTTTAAAAGCTATAAGCAACACATTCCACCCACTCTTAGATTCATGCATCTGTTCAATAAGTAGCAATTTATCAAGTACGATGAGATAATTGCACTAGGTCTGATCTTTCATCATGCATAATTACCGTTCAGAAGCAAAATGGTAGCAAGCCAAAATTCTCCATAACTTTGGCAGCAGATATCTTTGGAGTTACAACAGCTTTTTTCATGACATAAAAAGTTACTTTCATATTTTTGAAGGCTCTATTACCACACCAAAAAAATCATTTGAGACAGGTATATTGCTTTAAAGAATGTTAAGTTTTTCTCAAAAAAAGCCACCCAAAGATTTAACTCATGCTGCCGTAGCTTTACAATAACAACCAGTAGTGAATTGTTGTTCACAGTTGGATCATATGTACTCCATTGAGTCAAAGCAGGTGATGTCAGGGAGCTAATATAACTATGCAAGGTATTGCACGAAAAGTATGACATAAAGCTTTCCTTAGACACAAATCTTTCATCAAGTTCGATGGGCAGTAAAATGCTCCTTAACATCATCGAAACACAAATGAAATAATGTGGTGAAAATGAAAAAGACTTACACAAAGGAAACAGAGTTGAATTTAAGACTATATATCACAATAGTGTGAATAATGGCTAATTATCCTATTCCCTAAGGAACAATGTGCATGCAATGTGTTGATAACAGACCAGCGAAGTCTGTCAGGTGTTGCGGCTCAGGTCTCTAAGGTTTGCTTTTATCTGCCTACTTTCATTTAGATTTTCTCTCATTCGAAAATACTATAGCCATCTGCCCTCCTGTACCCCAGGTAAGCATGGCGACTTCTACAGAACATTTTTATTAGAGCAAAGTCAATAAGATCAAAAATGCAGGGAGTATGGCATTCTACAAGCTCCTCGGGTTCGATTCTTGCTATAAGAACATCATTAGAACACTAAGACCTCCATCAAATATTTGTTTTCGTTTTCGTAAAAGTAGGGTTTTCCACAGATTCAACAGAGCAGAACCACTTGCTTTTATCAGGGAGATATCCTGCTAGCTTGTGTAGACTAATATTCTGTCCTTTCAAAACCAAAAAGTACTTTTAGTTACATTAGAGACTTTCCTTACAAGCAGCCTGAAAACTACTTAAAATTACTTCAGGTTAAATTTTGAGGCCATAATCCACTGGTGGTACTTTCCTACAAGAAAACATGCACTGATTTACTGATTAAATTCAATGATGAATGTGTGAAAGCATGCAGGTTTTAGACCTGTAACCTCAGTTAACCTTTCATCAAGGATGTTATGTTATCCTTCTTAGATAGAAGAAATTTTCCCGGGATCATGAGCCTCATACTTTTGCATGAAAACAAAGATATATTAAACAAAAATGCTAACACCTTAAGCTTCAGGCAAAATTATCTCGCTTTTAAAAAGTGCATTCAATTTTCTTCGATGCAGTTTCTTTATGGTGGGTGGATTAAAATGAACAAAGGTACGCATTATTGTCTATGGCTATGATCTACAGACCTTATGGAAGATCATACAACTATAGCCTGCACACATCCATTTAAAGCAGAATTTATAAATAGGTCTATCATCTGAGTCAAGTGGCACCAGCAGAGGGATTACAGACTGACACTGCTCACAACACAAGATCGCAAATTGACAGTTTTGGAAGGCACGAATAGATTTGAGCCTAATTCCAACCAAAACTAGTATTTCTTTCTTCAAAAGATTCCTTGAAACTCTTGAAAATGTTTCTCAAACATGAAAAATCTTGCACTAGGCACATTTGTGCCGTCCACTTGTTACAATGTATCGTCCTCATGTAGCAATTACCATGTTTGTGAAACATACAAGAGAGCTTACGCAAGTTGAAATAGTGACATTGACATGGTGAATTCGTTCGAACTAGCATTCTATTTCGCCGTTTGACAAAAACAAACTTGGGGAAACCACAATGCAAACCTGCAACATTGACATAAAAATTGAACAATTTTTGGCAACTTCGCAAGCTGCCATCGCTGCATTCAAAGGCACCAAGGTCCAATCAAATCACAGGATTTAATCTTTGATTCTGACATGCTACTTGGAGGATTCCTTAGACAAAAAACTGTAAACAAATTGCAAGTCTGGAGGGCAGCAATGAAGGTCAGTAAGATGTAGTTCATTGAACAGCTATCCTCTGGCATGCAATATGGAAACTTAGGACAGGTTTTACCAGAGCTGCAGCTTTCATCCTTGATGAAACAATGCAGCGTGCCAGAAGCAGTAACCAAAGCAATACGGTAAGATGATCATAACATCGCATTGTGTCCTGAAGTTCTCTTCTACCAATCAATCACACAGACAAAGCAAGCAGAATGAATTGTAATCTGGTCAACTAATACCAAAAATCGTCAGTCAATGTGCATCGACAACCCTGGGTCAGATGTCATATAGATATGCTCATAAAAACAGGGAAGAACATTGAGAGAGCGGTACCATACAAGAGCATGGCGAATTGGAGCATTTGTAGCAAGAAATAAGTGAGTTAAAAGAGTCATTTGATGCCCAGTAAAAGATTGCAACGAAACAAAACTGAAAGACGAGGAAATGAGGTGTAGAGATGAAGAGGTTCAAAACAGAGCTGCTGAATGTATGGAACACACGGCCACAGTAAAGAAATAAAAGTCTATTGCCAGAAACAGCGAACGTTTAGCAAAAAAGTGGGATAGACTACACCTAGAAAGAAAAACAAGGGCAAGTAGAGCTGCAAGACAAACCATCAGCAAATCAGGCGAAAAAGATAGAACGCATCTCCGGTCAAGCGCAAGTGCTTCAAAGTGAATTTAGAGCTCAAAACGCTGTAGACTCTATCATAAAAACCCAGAACGATATTAATAATATGATATGATAATGATATAGTGAAAGTTAAAAACAGTAACTCTAGTAGAGATTGCAATAAAAAAATTCACTCAGAACTTGTTTCCAAAAAAACCCTGAAAGAAGTTGTAGATCACAAAGATGAAGTGGAAACCACCTCTACCAAAGAATCTGTTTCTTCAGTGTCCATTTTGTAACAGATATGTTTCAGAGATTTCAGAGAGTGTCACCTTTTTTATTCACTTCTGCGTTTTCCTCTCAATGCAGCCTCGAACCACCAAACATCTGTGGTCACGTAGATGGGTCCCTGCTTTGAATAAATATGTGGCAGAAATTATGAGCACTGTCATTCACTCCAGGGGGTGGCGCTAGTCTTTATGTTCTGTGAGCAATGTTCATTTGTGGAATGAATATCAATAGTAAAACAGCGATATGCCACTAAAGGCAAAACATCACTTCTATTCCATTATAGCCCTGGTTCTATAACGATAAGTCTGCTGTAAAGAAAAATAAGATGTTAATTGAAATCCTGAGAAGAAATATTTGTGGAATTTATTTTTACGATGAAAAGGGACAAAATCTGCTAATTTTGTTGAATACATTTTCCGGATTTTGGGACCAAAGCCCAGTTTTAAGAATGTAAATGGACACGAAATTCATAGCTTAATCATCTTTTTTAAAACAAATACTTCAAACTTTTATTTTTTTAAAGCGGATTCATCAAAATTTGTTTTCACAATCAAGCAACTGAACTTTGTTTCGGCGTAATTCACAATCAAACATTGGGGGGAAAATCGTGAAAATTAGTTTCTTCAGGCAGGGACGTAGAGATATTGGAAGCCTAAAATGTCCTTAGCTTAGGAAAAATTGTCAACAATGCCTGAAGTCACTGAAAACAATAATTTTCGCACTGGAGCTAAAATTCGACAGAACTGGCAAAACAAAATACATAGGTACTTGCTACTTTTACCAAGGCAGCATGACTACCTAATTTACTTGCACTTCTGCGAAAGCAACAAGTTCATACTCTGCACTTGAAAGCATTTTGTGTATATTTTACAGAAATGGCACTGAACGCTTATTAAAATATTGAAATAATCTCTGCAGCAAACTAGGGAGAATGAGATGTTGAATAACATGAAAATTCAGCACGACAAAGAAGCAACAAGAATTGATTGATAATGACATTCCTAGCTACAGCTAAGTAACATAAATTCTATACACTCCATAAGATCTAATGCCTGAAGTCAAACAACAAATTCCTTACTTGCCAAATCAAAACCACCACCTCCAGTTTTTTTCCAGTGGCCAAACTTCACAGGAAGTAAAAACAAGTCATCTTTGTAGAATAAATAATGGACCGAGCTAGTTTCTCTGCAATCAAAAGCATTATGAACTCAGTTTCATTACTGGTGCATAACGTTATATACTTCCTAACATATTCATGACAACCTTCGACACAACAAACCAACTTGCTGCACTTCCTTGGTTCAACTGATGCATCAACCGCACTTCGAGTATGAATGCTGTGCTGATGGGACTAATGTTGTATTTGACCTATGCTGCACTCACTGCAGCTGCTGCAGCAGCTCATTTTGTTTTACTGTCTGCGGCTGTGAGCAGTAGAATCAGAGTTATTTTTAGTAAGTTTTGGCAAAGGCAAAATACGTGTGATTTCGTGTTATTTCCACCACGTCCCTTTCACCTAAAACATAGGTTGAGCACTCAATACTTCTTGGTTCTGGACATCAGACACTGTTCTTCTATTAGAACTGTTCACCTGTCTTTGTCTTTTCTAGACCTCTTTTCTACTTTTTGCTTCTTCCTCCTGTTCTATCCTTAGTTGTATGCTATGAAACTTCTGTTCTTCCTCTCTGTTTTGTAAATGTTATCATTCTGCTCTTTCCCTTTATCCTTTCTAGTTTACTTCCACTTTTCTGCCTACACTTGATTGTTGTTTTACACTTGAAGTTTTATTGTATGATGATTCCTCTTCTTTCTCTGACTGTCATGGCTACTTTGGACCATGTACTTATCTTTTTTATATCTTCAGTTTTATCACTTTGCAGTAGTGCAATTGTATCTTCATTCCACTTTCCCAATACATCTTTTGACACTCAAGTAAGTGTTCTGTAGTGTCTTTTGTAAGTTCACACGAGGGACATTTTAAATTATCTACAAACTTGGACTTGTAGTTGCATTTAACTCGTACTGTGTTAAACTTGATTTTTAATGCCCATTCATTGTCTTTTCAAGCAAAATCGTAGTTTGTGTGAAGCTGCCCTTTCCATTTCAGATTCTTCATTTATATACCTTGTTATAGTCGCCTTAATTTCTTTTTTCCATTCCGATTTAAGTTTCTCTTGCACATATTCTTTGTTAACAATAATGTTGTATTTGTGGGAGTAGCTTTTTAATAGTATTGTCCAAGACATTGTTAGTTCCTTTTCCCACATGGCTAGCATGACTTTCTATGCATCACAACCATCATCCGATCTTTGTAGGTGATGATAAAATATTAGCCTCTTATAATCGATCATTTGTTTGAAGGGCCACAGGCCCTGTCTCAATAAGCATTCCCCATCTGCTTGTTGTATTTGCTTGCTGGAATGTGCACGCCAGAAGATCCTTCTGAATCTTGCTCGTCGCTTTTGTTTGCATATGTGTTAGTGGTCCCCACGTCTCCATGTTGCACAGTATGCTTGGTATTGCTACTGTTTTTATTAACAGGAGTCTGACTTCCATCGCTGCTGTCCCGACTTCTGGATATGATCCCCACATTTTCACAATCTTTGCCAGGTAGCGCACTCGCTGCCCTCTCGCATTTATATCCTCCTTCTTTGTAGCATCTGTAGGAAATACATAGCCTGCATACTTCTGTGCTTCTGTTTTTTGCATGACTCCTTTCTTTATTTTCAGATCACCATCTTCTTTTGATTATTCTGCAGTTCTTGCTGCTTTCCCCTTTGTTTTGCTAGAATAGTTTGTCTTTTGGTCTTGGTCGATGAGAAGGTGAAGTTTTTTCTGTGCTAACAGCACTTGGCAACTTTTGATGACTCTGTCTATAACTTGAAGGCTTCCAGCACCAACCATATCATTAACAAATAGTCTTGAGTTTATTTTCAGTTCAGGACCTACTGTGGTGTTGTGATCCTCGCTACAGTTGTTTATACCATCCGCCTCTGCAGCACATAGGATTGGACCAGTGCATGTTCCTTGCTTTACTACTTCGGAGTCTCTACAACCACTGTAGCCTTCTTGTTTAGTATGAGTATCTTGGACACAAGCTCTTTGTCCATTCCCTTTTCCCACAGACTCAGTATACAATCCTTTAGCCAGAGCTTGTCGAAGCATTTCTCAGCATCGAGGTACACCACATGGAGGTCTGTGCCTATAGCCTGGCTGTACATAACAAACAAATGGTCACTTATAGATCTACCCGTCTTGCCTCCACACTGACTTTCACTAATCCCATGCTTAATAACATCTTTGCTTCTGACAAGAATTATATTTTCATACAATTTTGCCATCACACTCACAATGAACAGTCCCCTCCTATTTGATTGTTCTAATTTGCTCCCTTTTCCTTTGTACAGTGACTTTATGCGCATTCTTCTGGGACGCCCTTTTTCTGCACTTCATTCAGCATAAGCAGTAAGCTTTCCTTCAAATCTGCCCCACCATATGATATCATCTCATTATGTCATCCATTGCAGTCCATAGTCTTCTTCTTTTTTAGGGTTTTCATTGCCTTGTTGAGTTCCGCATGAGTCATTTCTTGTTATTTCTTTCTGTGGTTTATCTGCATCAAGGAGTATCAGCTGTCTGCACAGGTTGTCAACTTCTGCTTCCATATTTTCTTCTGCACTCTGCGAAGTTAGTAAGTCCTTATAAAATGACACATAACTTGTCTTCACTTGCTGTACGCCACAGACAACCAGTCCACTTTCAAGTTTCACTGCATGCTTTTGCTCGTTTTTCTGTGTGGACATTTTGCGTCCGTACTTCCAGAATGCTCCTCCCTTCACTCCTCCATTCTCTGATATGTATTCTGCACCTTTCCTAGCCTTGTTTGCTCTCCGTTCTATCATTGAATTCTCCAACATGTTCCATAATAATTCCCATTCTAGTTTTTAGTTTCCCTTGACTTCTTTATGAATACTGAACAGTTTTCTCACTTTATTTGTGTGGTGTTTTTTCTTGGGTCTTGATGAGAAGAATTCTTTTTTATGTTGACTACCGTCTCACTCCCTTTTTTATACTTTTTTTGAAAGGTTGTCTTGCCAAATTTTCGTAAGGTCCCCTTGACTTGTACGCTCTTTGAAGCCCTCTCTGTTTTTCTTGTAACCAGCAGTGTGTCTGCATCCTTTCTCTCTTGGTGATAATTTCCTAAGCATACACTTGTTTCCAGTTAAATTCCACGATAATTGTATTGTGGTCGGTATATACAGGTGGTTTTGTGTTAGTGTGTGCTGCTATTTTTCTGTCTTTGTCAATTTTCATATATTTTACCGCTTCCGCATCCTCCTCCTTAATTATCACATAATCCAGAATTGACCTCTTTTCTGCCTCCACTCTAGTCCATTTCCCTGCAAACTTCTTAGTTCCATTGACAATTTGCAGGTTTTCGGAGCAAATTAGGTCTAGTAGGCACTTTCCTCCTTTGGTCTCTCCCTGTGTTTTCCCTTCTATATGGTTTCCTACTTTGCAGTTAAGATCTCCCACAATGAGTATCTTTTGATTACTTTCTTCTGCTTCCGTAACATGTGTTGAAACATGTCTGTACATAGACCTCAGCTCCTTAACTTTTACCAGGCGCTCCTGTGGTCCGTACACCACTCCAAGGCAGATCTTAACTCTGGTAGTGTCTATTATCACCCATAGACCTTCACATGGTTCCGATATTTTTTCTCGTATAGTTGCTACCCTCACTCTCCTACATATGCAAGTTTAGTACTCTCCATGCACTCCCCTCAAAACTGTCTCATGTCAACTACAAAACCCCTGTCACAGGCAAGAATTGGAGAACTATTCTTCAGTCTTACTTTCTATACACTTGTAGCTAATTAAAGACGATGGCTTATTCTGGGACATTTCTGACTGCAGCACATGCTGCATTGCTGCACTCTGGATCCGCCCCTGATCTGAATTTCGTTTTACACTGGTCATCGGTCGTAGGACCAGTATGGAAATGGGGGTTTCAGTTGTGAGGTTCACCAACCACTAAGCATTTATTCCTCCCCGTCCGTTACACCAGCTGCTAAAGCCCCATTTGCAAAGTCACCTCCTGCTGCAATTTCTCAAAGCAGCAACACCAATCAAGTAAATTGATCGAAATAAATGACAACTAAAGCTGGAACCTTATTCGCAATTAATCTGGTGAATGTGAAAGTGTGCCCATATGTGCTCGCGGAATACATGTATGTCAATGTCAATGTCACAGCCCAGCATAAATTCAGAGATTGACATTGGCTTTGGTAGTGAACGTTCGAATCCATTATTACGGCCAGATGTCAACGTTGCACTGTCAACTTGCGCAAGCTATCTATTGTTCTATGCATAGTCACGACATCAAAACAAAAACAATTTGCTATAAATAGTATATACGGTACCAGGACAGACAACAGAAGAGCGATGCTGCATGACTAGGAAGTTGGCTACAGAAACAAAATTAATCTGTCATGCTCAAAGATTAGCGCTAGCTGAAGTTGCCAGGTACAGAGGATATTAGAAAAGAATCCTGAAATGAAATGAAGATAGCTGCCAAAATCAAGAAAAAAAGTACCATAAACCACTCATTTTGTATATGGATCAATACATGCACATGTTTTTGTGGAACTTCTGAGCTTTTGAATATTGAAAATAGATAACTACAGCAAATATCACCCAAAGACTTTTGTTAAGGAAAACAAAGCAGTTTAGGTTGGGAGTATTGTTCAGCTAAGCTGAGTATATTTTGAAAAAGGTCTGTATCCTGTAGTCAAGAAAATTACCATCAAACGTCAATTCAAGTAATGGCAAGTAATGACAAGTCCATAGCAGTTGCTACAAGAGAACATGAAATTCAATTCCGGTCCTACGGAAATATTTTGTTGAGAGCATGTTAGACTACAATAAGGCTTCGTCTAAAGCAGTACTATTGACTTCCGATGCCACCCTGCAAAACAGCAGTTGACCAATTCCAAACATGTTAACCCCTATCCTGCGCTTATTATTTTTTTCAGACCCAAAAAAATCCATCCATTTTGCCAATCTTGCAATTGCGATAACTTCTGAATTAAAGAAGCTAGAGACTTACCGTTTGGACCATTAGAAAGGAAACGTAATGTACTTTCAAAACAGTTTGAGGCTCCAGCAGCAGCCATTCCCAAGTCATAAGCATTTAAAGTGAGCATGGTGAAAAAACGTTTATCTACATATTTTGCAGTCTAAGGGTTAAATAAGAAAATAAATTCACTAGTATTTGATGGATGATGGACTCAGACGAATATCCTGCACAAAGTCTCCGATCAACAAAAACCTACTGTTCGTAACTGGTTGCATGATTATGCACCTACCAAATAGATAGACAATTGTATAGTATAAAACTTAGCTACGGTGAAAACTCCTTGCAGAAAAATTTTCAAATGGCTGGCAGTAAATTAAACGGAATCAATGAGACCAAAATATGTCCTAAAAAAAGGGTATTCAACAATGCTTTTGTGTGAGCACCAGCAACAGTGGCGGATAGTTATTATTTAAAGCAGCATAACCAGTCTAAAAGTATTTTTGGCATGGAAACAGAGTGTTCAAAAACAAGACAGTAGCTTTTTATTTCATAAAAGAAGCAGATGTAGTTCCAAAGATATCTGCTTTCAAAGTTATGGAGAATTTCGGCTTCCTACCAATTTGCTTCAGAACAGTAATTATGCATGACGCAGGGTCAGACCAAGTGGAATTATCCCATCTTACTTGTTAAATTGCTACTCATCAAACTGATGAGTGAATCTAAATCTTAGGTATGGGGTGATGTTGTCTATAGCGTTAAAAGGATTCCTTCTCATGTTCAGTTACTACACCATAGACCTTAGAAATGGCCCTGTATGACGTCATTTATGAGAATAGAGAAAAGTACAAATCTTTAAAGTTACATAGCAGAAGAGCCACTGAAGCTTCTTCTCTCAAATAAAAATCAGTGTTCATGCTTTTGCAAGATCTACCACCATGTGGAAGTTGGTTGTCAAGCGATGCTTCAAGGATTAATTTTGAAAAATCCATGCAACAAAACTGTTGCATCAAATAAGGTCAAACACGTGAGCCAGGATTTGAAAGAGTACATAACATGCAGCTTTTTTCAGTGCAGAATCTACAGCCCCGTTCAAAATACATTGGCACACATGCACGTTTTTGCCACGTTTCATACCACGAGTAAATGAAAATAAGTCGACAACAAGCAGCAAATCAGGGCGGGAGGGTTTGTTTTGTTTGCATGAGAGACTTACACTTTGTGACTTTTCAAGAATCATGTTTTGACATATTTAGGGTACCTGTAGAGTACAGTAGAGCCAGTTTTTGGACGTGGCTAGGGATTTTTCATTTTTTTCAGGTAATTAAGAGATCCAAGCCTGCGGAATTCAGTCTACTAACGTAAATTGCTAGAAACTGCACTAAGACTGTCGACAGAAGTTGCTAAAAACCTGCAAAAAATTTCTTGAAATGCTCTCGATTCAAAGTGGTATCACAAACAAAAGTCCAGAAAAGTGTATTTTTGACTTTGGCTGAAAAAGCCTTTTGTGCCAAATATTTTTCAAAATATATTGGCAAGCATGCGCGTTTTGGCCATGTTCCGTACGGCGAGTAAATGAAGATAGGTCGGCATGTACCACGCTGCAAGTCAGGGCAGGAGGATTTGTTTTTTTTTTACATGAGAGACTTACCCTTTGTGACATTTCAAAAATCATGTTTTGGCATATCTACAGGGCATCTGCAGGGTGCGGTAGGGCCTGTTTTTGGAGATTTAGAGAACAAAGGGAGTGGAAGTCGGTTTCCTACCGTAAATTGCTGGAAAGTGCTTCCGATTCAAAGTGCTTTTACAAACAAAAGTCGTAAAAAGTGCATTTTTTATTTTGGCTGAAAAAAGCATTTCGTGCCAAATATTTTGTCTGGGATCGTAGCAGTGAAACACAAGAAATGAGTGTAAGTGAAAAGGACGAAAGTATGGACATACTTCTATAAAACTTACCCCGATATCAACACTACTTGAATCATATAATCCCATTCTACTGGTACCATCACCAAGATGATCAAATCTTACATGAAACCTATTGATATAACTATCAGCTGACATGGGCGTCAATTTGATAGATTTAAAAGCTTGTGGAATGAGAAATGGTCCAATCTTCACAACATTATTAGCTGTGTCTGTGTAAGTGTTGGACATTGACACAGAAAGAGAGGAAGCATCTTTAATTGAACATGATAAACGATTGCTGCATGATATTCTGTCATTTGTCAAATGATGGATCTCATTCACTTCTCCTCCACAATCTAAGAACAGACAAAAAAGTGCACAAGTATCAAGCATTAAAGCTCTAGTACTAGCATGCATAATGTTCACACACAGTGAGAGATGACCTGGATATTGCATGCTAAACTCTGCTTTGGAACTAGACTTGTAAGTAAAAATAGGAACTGATGCAACAACATAGCACTGCAAATGATAATTTCAAAAGCCAATACCGTAATGATCTGAGTGAGAGCCGGCACTCATTTAATTTTCTACCATTCAGAAGGGGCCCTCATGTAAAGGGGGTGCTCATTCAAGCCGGGGCGCTCATTACAAAAACTTCAAATTATAGGTACTAGTAATAGCGAAAACTTTCCAGACAAAACAAAACACAAAAATATAGAACTCTGGCTAAAGCTCTATGTCTATATCCCCTTCTTCATTCTCGTTCCATGTTTGTAAAGTCCCTTATTATAAAAGCAAAAAAAGAATACCTCACTGAAGACAATTCCGCTCTCATTCGTCATTGTTATAAACATCATCATCATCATCATATATCTTTCAAGATATACCCACACTGGGGAACCATAACAAAACTTGAAATAGATTACAAAATAAACGTGATAAATACTAGCAAGCTATAACAAACAATACAAGATAAACGACACATCCGTAAGAATTAGGGTTAAACAGTAAATGCTGTACTGTTGACAATGTCAATGATTATTCTCAGCGCAATAGTAAACGTTGAAATTTGTCAAAATGAGCTATATATAGCTACATCTACTTGGTTGACGAAACGAATTTCGAAAGAAAAGCTTTCATCTGAGTGAGTGCCTATGCACATTATACATTACAAATTTCAAAATGAGTGTCCCTTTCCTGGTTTGAGGGGGGCGCTGATTTAAGCTGGGACGCTCATTCAATTTCTCAGCTGTCAAGAGGGGTGTTCATTTGAGGGGGGCGCTCATTTAAGCCGGGCCGCTCTTTCAGATAATTACGGTAGCTCCTAAAGCAGAGGCTTGCTATTTACAACTTCTGTATAGCTAGAATTCACCAATATCATCAGCTGGCAATGTGATATTCACCAATATCATCAGCTGGCAATGTGATATTCACTTCCCACAACACAGATCACAAACCATACGCAAGAAAAGACAAAGCAGTTTTAGAAAAAAAGAAAAAACATTTCTAAGCAGTCAATTTTGTTCAGCATTCTTATGCAAATGACCATATTAGGGTATGCAATAAAAGCACGCACGAGATTATCACCCGAACACTTCTTATTAATTGACTTCACCATGACGAAACCTGTACGTATGCTACAGCTACTGCCAGAAATGAAGACAAAAAGGAAGGTTGGAAAAAACTTATACCTGTCAGAGTTTGAAGTAAGACTCTCAAGTTGAGATACAGCAAAGTTACAGGCCCTTTACAGGATATGGCATACCAAAAACAAAAAATCGTTAAAAGAGGTATTTCAGTTCTTGATATATACCATAGTACAC
>JAOBRC010302016.1:0-20943 GCA_027575255.1 Scolionema suvaense
TGTTGATATACGAATTTCTGAAATAAAAAAATAAGCGCCCCGCTTGAATAAGCGCCCCCCTTAGAGCCTGAAAAATTCAATAAGCACCCGGGCGCTTATTCGAGGATTTACGGTACTTGTACCAAATAAAAGCCACAAGATTGAAGTGATGATGTACTGGTGGTAGACGTTTTGCATATCTTACGTAGTGTATCTCTAATAAATGCCCCTCTAGAGGGGGCGTCTACTCGAAGGGGGCGTTTATTGAAAATTCTCCTGAAAAAGGGGGGCGTTTATTCGAGGGGGTGTTTAAAAGAAGGGGGCAATTAATCGAAGCATTACGGTAAGTTGTAAAAAGTTACATTATCAAGCAAACTCAGTTTTACCCTGTCTAGCATCCAGAACAGTACTTGACCAAAATAACATCCTGACTGAATGATATCGTAGTGACAGGAATTTTTATTTTTTAAGACTCTGCTTATGATTTTCGAATTCGCCGTTAAATTTGCCATAAAAAGAAATAAAGCAAACAATTTTACCATCAAATGCTGACCTCTGTCGATTCTGCAACATACGGAACCAGACTAAAAACTTGTTGTATACAGGACATGTTTCGCTACATCTTATAGCATCATCAGCGAATAAAGTGGAACAAGATACACCTGTTTGTATGTGCATACAAGGTGACTACTGATAGCATATCATCATCAGTGAATAAAGTAGAACAAGACACACCTGTCCATATATGTGCAAGGTGACATCTTATTAGCATTATCAGTGAATAAAGTAGAACAAGACACACCTGTTTGTATGCGCATACAAGGTGACAACTGATAGCATCATCACTGAATAAAGTTAAACATGGCACACCTGTCTGTATATGCGCATACAGGCTTCTAGCTAGACTCATTCTAGTGGTGGGCGGTTTTTTAAGATTTTATGTAGGTAGCATGCGAGCCACCGGAGGTGGCAAGTTACATGCTATTGGGGGTTGTAGCTTGTAGCTGTAGGTTGTAAGCTTTCGCTTTTCTTAACAATTGGAGGTCCGAAACTACCTTATATTGAAGGGTTTTTCAATCCTTTTTGAGCAATTTCTGTTCACGCCACGTGTTAGGTCTTGAGGACTGCATGGCCTTCAACAAATATCCGCTACCAAGAAAATAACTTCAATGGAGACTTTTCGTGCCGGGTGGAAAAATACGAGTGCCGGGCGGTGCCGCCCAGCGCCGCCCACCGTGGCTAGAACCCTGCGCATACAAGGTGACATCTTATAGCATTATCAGTGAATAAAGTTATACAAGGCACACTTGTCTGTATATATGTGTACAAGGTGACAATTGATAGCATCATCAATGAATAAAGTTAAACAAGGCGCGCCTGTCTTATCTGCGTAGAAGGTGGCGACTGCACCCCAATAAAAAGCTTTTAGTGCTAGTTGTTTACAAGTAAAATCTAATCAAGAGAGGAGGGCTCTGCTAAGTTATGATAAGTTTAATAGGAGGTGAGGGGACAGCAAAGGTGAGACAATGGAAGGGAAAGAAGAGGAATCGATAGAGAATGGAATGGAAATAGAATGTTACCTGCTAGTGACACATCCTTTCCGGTATGTGCGGTGATAGCAAGTGCTCTTCACTATTGTGCTGGACGTCTCCATTTTATTACAATTGTGATAAGATCAGAATCTGTTACAGCTGTGTTGAGGTGAAGATCCTGTGATAGGATCAGTTGGCAAGTATTACTAAATTCCTTCCCAGGCTTTATTTTAGCCCTATGTTGCCTCCGATTATCGGAGGTACCAACAGTGTGCCTTCTCTAAAATAATGCCCTTTTCCTTTGAACTAGCCAGATATATGAGGAGAAAATCCCTAAATTTACAGGCTTTATCTTTTTATGCCCATATTTGGTAATATCAACTGCATAACTTTCAGTCAGACGAGTATGCATCTATAGTTAGCAGACAATTGTCTCAATTGACTCACTATTACTGGTTTAGAACTTTCGAAAGAGTTTATGGCGAGACCGAATCACTACAGCAAGCCATCACTTGCTAAACACAGCTAAGTGACTGAGGTTTTGTCCTTTGCCAAAATAAGTTTGTGAGGTCAGCTGATTATCATTTGATTTATGCTGAAATGGGTGCAATTGCATCTCAGAAGTCTTTGGTATTTTGCCAGTTTCATATCCTGGATTGTTATTGATGTGTTTAGGTTTTGGGGTTTTCCGTCAAATTTGTAGTTGCGATATGGCTCATGCCAACTTCCGCGATCTTCTTTCTTCCTTTCTGAGTGGTAATAATCACCATTTCCAAACCATAAACCACTTTCCAAACTACTTCCACCATACACAAAAAGACTCAAATTTTCACACTCCTTACTATAGGGAGGCATCTTCAGGAGTTCTTCCCTCCACACGAAGAGGCACTGCACGCACCACAGTTGGCTGCTAGATAGACCTACCACTTTAATTCATAGGTTCCAATTTACCAAGTTTCAAAAGATTCATACGGGAAGGCACCTTCAAGAGTGACAATCAATTAATTCCAGACATAATTATGCAACAGCCGAGGCTGATACTGAAAAGTTTGTTTCATATGTAAAAAAAATAGCTCAGATGAATTGAACTTTTGTCTTTTTGCACCACTGTTTTATAGGTTATATTCAGCCTCAAAGAACAGCGGAAACATTGTCAAAATCAAAAGGACACCTTTTTGCGTGAAACAGGTTTCATTTTCTAAAATTTGTTCTCCGATTGGCTCAGAGTGTACCGTGGAGAATTTATAATATTGTGATTTGAACCCAAAATTTTAAAGCGTATAGTCAGCAATTTAATTGTTCTGCAACATTTTAGAAAAGCTTCTATATTGTCCAGTGTAGACAAAATGTTAAACAGTTATCTTTCGTATCTTTCTTTTCAATAAATATGCACCTTTTTTAGTCAGAATTATTCTAAGGATTTGACCCTTAAGCTTGGTTCCCATTGCAGCATAAACCTTGGCTTGGTGGCTTGAGCTTGCCAGGTAGATAAGCCTTGTGTGACACAGAGTGGGAACAGGTTCGTTGTTTACTTTTGATTGACAGCCATTGGCGTAATGTTTGTCGACCAGAAAGAAAAATGTTTCATAACGATCAGGCTTGTTGAGTTTGATTGTTTTCTTAGGTACTCTGATATAATTAGCACACTTAAACCATTATATACAGCGTTAGAATGAGCTATACTAATCCCCAATGACTGCTCCACTGCTCGACTTCCGCTGTTTCATTTCAGAGAAAGTCTACGTGGTAAACCAAATGCAATGGGAACCGCCTCGCATAGCCAAGCTAAGCCTTACGCCGCGATGGGAACCAGGCTTTAATTTCGGACAAAATATCTGGAACAAAAGCTGGAAATGATAATTTCCTCCTTTCCTCCTACATTCAATGTTGATTTCTTCCAGTTGACATTGTCCTCGCTGAGGACCATCAGCATTGAAGGTGGGTGAGAAGGAATGCGTGTTGGGTGGATTACTTTTCACTTGTTCCAATATTTTTTGTCCAAGATCATAGATCTGCCAAAGCTAATGGATCGAAAAATTCTAGCATTGATGTAAAATCTTTTCGGTGTGTGGTCTGACATGTTGCGAAAGCTATGTAACTAGTAGATTCTAACCTGTTTCTGCAAGGGGCTGTCAGGCAAAGGAAAGCAAGGGGTACCTGTGATTGATCAGAAAATGAGTCAGGGCTAAACGTTGTTCTGGTTTATGATTGACAGTTCTACAGAAAAGTGTGAGGATGCAGCATGATAACAAAAAA
This sequence comes from Scolionema suvaense, assembly GCA_027575255.1. NCBI lineage: Eukaryota > Metazoa > Cnidaria > Hydrozoa > Limnomedusae > Olindiidae > Scolionema > Scolionema suvaense. Next base: position 3,768 of record JAOBRC010302016.1, read on the forward strand.
CTAGCCACTTGTCTGCAAATCCGAAGAGATGGCGAGGATAATGGGTCTTTAAAGGAAGGTTTTCTATGGTTGAAAGATGACCATCAATTATATCTATGCTCCCTGGATCTCCAATTTCATATGAAGTGCCGCCGTATAAATTAATTATTTAAAGCTGGCTTGCTGTTCCGGTGTGTATGGGTGACTCCACTCCTGTGTTTCTGCGCAGAAAGATTTATTTCCAAAGTCAATTTGTTGGATTCTCCGACATTAAAGGGGAAAACTCCTTATCACTGAGATAAGGACGCATAGTAGCACAGTGGGGCACCGTCTGAACTTGTGAGTCGCCCAAAAATAAACCGATAATTTTGGAGTGCATGAATGCTGTCAGTAAGCCATTGTCCTATCTTTTTGTATGTTTTCCGTAAGGTTGGGGCCTTATGGTCAGATTTGGGCGCTCTGCAAATCATCGTGAATTACACATCGATCAAAGTATTTGTGACTGGTAATACAGGCCGCAAGAACCTCTGCCAAGACCTGGTCCGATCAGCTCCCATTGGATTAGATTTCCATGGGTCGTGCAACTGTGCTTTTCATTGCTTCGTGGCTACTACTGCCCACAGTATTGTCAGATGGGGTCCACACAAAAGGTGTAGTAACACAACCACCGATTCCTACTACAAATGAAGCTCATTTCGTCATCAAAAAATGGTCGCCTGGGCACTTCACTGTAATCGGTGTATCTGTTTTGACAATCTCACTCGATATTACTGGCATATGCCTTCTTGTTCCAGAAATCAAGCAAGCACCAAGATACTTTCTTTTGATCCATTTGACTAGCGTGGAAGTTTTGATGTTGTGTCTGTCAAATATCGACATCCTTTTGATGGACACAAAACAAACGAACTCTATTGTTCTTATCTTGGTCAACTTGTTTCTCTATTTCCTAATTCTTGGAAACCTGATACTTATCACGCTTGATCGTGTGGCGTGTGTGTATTTGCATGGTCGGTATAAAACATTGGTCACTCGAAGACGAATTTGTATTGGCTTGTGTATATGTTGGCTGGTGTCTGTCCTGCATCTGGTACTATTATATACGACGTGGAACGGAGTTTTCAAGAGCCTTGTCCTTCGAATGAATGCAATGTTTCTTGTTTGGAATATCGTCTTTGTTTTGATCGCTGTTTGGAGCTACATATACATCTTTCTGAAGTTACGCTCATCATCCAATGCTGCTAATTCAGGTCCCGTTCGGGAACGAAGTCAAATGAAGTATGGAGCAGTTCTTGTCGTAATCATTACATACATTGGCTTGGTGTTCTTTCCACAACTGATAATGGCAACGTTTGGTATAGATGATATCGGTTTAATACCGGTATTCATTGCTGTCAATATGTTATTGGATCCAATCGCTTACATCTTTCAAATGTCTAAAGTGCAGAGAAGATTTCGCCAATGGTTTTGTCCCGCATGGGTAGTCCCGAGATGAACGTAAAAAACATGTTTCCAAGTGATGTGACAAGCATCAAATTTCTAAAAAGTTTAAGAAAGAAGAAAACTTGTTTTTATAGCAGACATGTGTTGGTGCATCTTTTAGCATCATCAGTGACTATGGTAGAACAAGACACACCTGTCTGTATATATGTGTATAAGGTGACAACTGATAGCATCATCAGTGAATAATGCTGAACAAGACACACCTGTCTTTATGTTTGTTTAAGATGACAACTGCACACCAATAAAAAGCAATTAATGCTGACTGTTTACAAGTAGAAGCTAATCAAGAGGGGAGGGATCTGCTCACTTGCGATAAATTTAATAGGACCTGAGGGACAGCAAAGGTGAGAAAAGTGAAGAAAAAGAAGAGGAGTTAATGTTTTGAATGGAGATGGAAAGTGACAATTGTTTGACTTGTTTTTGTTCAGGTTTCAACATGTCGAAAAAACAGGTTGGAATCAACAATGGAATTCAGTGAATATAATTTGTTTGAGTTGACTGGTCAATAGTGTTAGTGCACTTACTGGAGCTTTGAATTTGAAATATATGGCTGTATCTGCTTCCAATCAAAAGTTGCAGCTATTTACGTACCAAATTGCAGAATTTTATTACACTTTTAATTTGCCTCCTGATCATATTCTTTATCAGGCGTTTGTTCGTAATGTAAGTGCGAGATGTTTTATGTATTTCCAGATCTGCAGCTCTTTCAGGATTTGTCCTCAATTTGCTAGAGACTCAATTTTCTAACAAAGCAATTTCCGTCTTCATTCACCAGTTTGAGCCATTCCACATGGAGGTTTTTCAAGACAAGACAAAATGCTTTCTGGGGACCTAGGGCCTTTTGTATTGAATACAACTGCAGTATAATTTGCCAAACAATATCTTGATGCTTTCTTTACGCGACAAAGTCCGCGAAATTTTTAAAATTGAGTTTCTGAAACTCAATATTTTCGTAAAAACTGGCTCTCGGCAGAAGTCGCCAGAAGAAACCCTGTCTTTCAATCAGCGCGTTTTTTAGAAAACCTGTTGGAGACAATCCCTTTAAGTGCTATGCCATATCTGGTCGTGCAGTAATACACGCTTTTTTTAAAAATAAGAATCAGCCTAGAAAAGTGCCAAAATTCAAAGAAAACGTTAAGAAAATCCTCAGGCTCAAGTTTTGAGCATTCGTCTACCAACCAAGCACTTTTCAAAAACAAGAATTACCAAAAAAGTTACAGAAATCAAGCATCAACAATAAATAAAACCCATGTTAGGAAGTTTTTCACAGGCAGATACAGCAAATGTAACATTTGCCGTGCACATGAGTCTTTCAGTTACTAAAAATATGGTTCCTCATGATGTACAACACTGGCCAAAGGCTAAAATATTAAAGATAGTTGAACAGTTTAGGAAAAAAATAAGAAAATTTGGCCCTTCTTAAAAAGCAAAATTTCTAAGAAACTTTCAGCCTCGATTTGAGTCATTTACTAAAAAAAATTGAGCCTTGGCCTAAAAAACTGTTTTCTGATAAAAAAAAAAGTGTGTATTGAGCATTCTCTTGCCACTGCTGCTAGACTTGTAGTATGTTAATTACATTGTGAGAAGTTCAGAACGTATGTCAATTACATTTATTGATATGAAGATCCTGTGATTGGATTAGTTTGCCAGTATTTGCAAATTTATTGCATGCAATATCCCGCGTATTGTCATGTATATTGTAGAGCAGTATGGTATGTATGAAATCATGTCTTTTGAAAGCTGCTGAGATATCTTTGTCTTTAAACCACACCCCCACCCGCCCCCCTCCCTTTTAATTTTTTAAATAGGGACTTTACACAAAAGTCACGACGACGAGCCTATTGCGCATGTGCATGCCAGTGAAAACACCTTTCTTGAGAATCGTTGTCATCTATGATGACAGTTGTAGCCCCCTTCAGAGGTCGTTATCAAAACCGAGAATGGCTGTGACCTAATACTGAAAATACTTGTATTATTCATTAATCCAATGTTCAAAACAATAGCAGTTAGCATTTACTCACCTTCAGGAACAGCAAATCCTCTGAAACTGAAATTTTGTGATTTTAAGGTGGTATCGAGACGTGTTTTGGAGGCATTTTTAACAATAGTAGGCATCTCATTCGGATAGGGCAGCTGTTGAAGGTATGCAGAAAAATTCTGGGATAATTATTGTCCACAAATTTTCTAGAATTTCTACCTTCCAAGCTATTAGACTGGCACACCAGAAACTTGTTAGAAATGCCGCAAACCCATTTTAATTTACGATTGCACAAAAGTCACGTTCTGTTGAAAAAAATTTTTACCTGGTCTGAAAGTGATGACACAATTTTTCAGGAGTTTTACCAATTTGTAGTGGAAATGACAAACGTGTGATCAGTATAAGAGCCTGCAACTAAGTTTTTTAATGAAGTTAGCATGGTTTTCATAACTTGAACAAGAAGAAAGATATGTCATAATTGCGCAAAGTCTGGAGACTGCATGATGTCCCCGTCACATTAAAGAGATAGCGAAATAGAGCTCCGAAAGACAACGTACCAAAATACGGTTAAAATCATTTCATGTGCCTGTGCACCCACAGGGGCTTGGAAGTAAATTTGACTGTAGCAAAAGTCTGCTGGCAATTAAGTGAGGTATTTTATTTTTAGCAGTAAGGAGAAGCTCCCTATAGCTTAAGCATTTTACATAGTGAAGGTTTCTTAGTCAGTCTTATGAGATATCTATAACCCTCACGAAGGCTTTTACCTGATATCCGATGGTCAGGTTTTTTCTTGCGATGTCCGCACTACATGTAAACATCGCGAAAAACCACTTTACTGGACTCACTCTTGCTTTCTATATGTTGCACGTAGTAAGCTTTCCTGTGAAAAACTCACTTTTCTCTACACGCAAATAGGGCAGCAGCCCCCGTATAGAGAAATGTCGACGTCGGTTATCAAGTAAGAAGGCTTTGGATTTCAAAAAATTTCATTTTAGCAAAAAAAAAATATTTTTATGTACAGTTATTGCCAACTTTAAAAGCTGTTTTACTGGACTCACTCTTGCTTTCTATAATATGTTGCACGTTGTAAGCTTTCCCGAGCAAGACACACGAAACGATCATCCCCTATATATTGGCTAGAAGATATATATACAGTCAACTCTCCAACTAGCGGGCACCATCGGGGATTCTGGTCAGTGTCCGCTACTTAGAAGTGTCCGCCTTTTAGAAAGTTTTCTAATGTGAGCGTTAATTTTGAAAATAGACCCTGCTACGGTATGCTACAGGTAAAATTCGATTTAAACATGGGTTCTAGGTTGTGTTGAGGCAAGGAAAAACTTGGCTCTTTACTTTTGAAAGTGTCGCACACCTCAGTTACGAACGAGTTCATTAGGAAGAGGTTGAATCGAGGAGGTTGTTACGGCTTAGAGGTGTCAGACCACTATTATTTTCTAGAGAAAAGAGCTAGATAATGTAAAAAGTGATTTAGACTATAAAACTAATAAATGCCTGAAATAAATGATCGAAAAAACTCCACGTGTATCTCATTTTTAGTGCCCATTCTATTTTTTTTTTAATTGTGCGCTAATTAGAGAGGAAAAATCACCATTTCGGTCATTCCGTGCAAGAAAATTTGTCCGCTAATTAGAGTGTCCGCTAATTGAGTGTCCGCCGTTTAGAAAGTTTTTTATAAGGCTTTGACCAGAAAACGATTGGGGAAAATAAATTTGTCCGCTAATCAGAGGTGTCCGCCTTTTAGAGTGTCCGCTAATTAGAGAGTTTACTGTATGTGAACATGACTGTTATTGTGGATGAATAAATAGCTTTGAGTGATTTTTGGTTTTCACAGTGGACCGGCAATTAACCCTAAACAACAGCTGTATGCCCCAAACCCCAAGCAGTTATGCTTTGTTTTCTTCACATATCCCAGAAGGCGATGTGGTAAGACCAGATGTAAACAAACCATGCTCTGTTTTGTTTTGATCTCTGCTATATACCAACCTGCTCAGATACTGGATAATCAAATGAAAGCATGAACGCCAGGCTCCGATTCAGCCGAGGTGTCTTTAACTGTACAAGATAATGTTTTCATGAAGAGTTACGTATGTGGTGAGAGCAGTAGCATCTATGTATCAAACCAATTGACTACAGATTTTAAATTTTTTTTATGTTTCTGAAACCTAACTCAGCAGTATATTGTTATGATCTGTTAAATGAAGCATATAATGAATCCATAGCATACTGGTGGCTCGAAGTAGACCGTTATAGATGCTTGCAGCTAGATCATCAATTGTATTTCGTCAGTATCACTGCTGTTGTTTCAAGAGGAACAACGGTCAAAAATGACATTTTAACAGATGATAGAGCACAGCAAATCATGGGATTTCCCACCAACATCATACCAAAAGCTTGCTTAGTTCTAGAGATATGCCCTCTCAAAGTCTAGCTGCTACTATCTTGATTTTTCCAACTTTTCATGGTGTCAGTGAAGTCCTACGCAAAAGCTTGTGCTATTTTCTGCAATTAATATTAAACATATTGCTTAGCTTAATGATGAAATGAAAGAGGCAACCCTTGATGATAATTCATTGTGGAGAATTTTGGAAACAGAATGTACTTTATTGCAGGAAATGTTCGCAGCATGAAAATTGCGCAGTTTCGTGGAAGAGTTTAAAAACCACAAAATTTAAAAAGCCACGAAAAATACATTTTCAGCTCAACTGCAAAATTAAAATGCCACGAAAAATTGTATTATTGGGACCACATGTGAAATTGAAATGCACCAAAACCCAGGGTTTTTTAGCAAAAAAACTAAATTGAAATAAAAAGTTTGGGTTTTAACCTGTAAAATGTTTTCTTTGTTTGCATTTAGTCAAAAGCAAGTGAAAAATATACTATTTTGGAACAAGCAAGTTATTATTGTGCTCATTTCAACTTAGACGGCGAAATCAAAATGCCGCTAATTTCACAATTTTGCCTGAACCGTGAAATTAAAATGACATGAAATGCAATTTTGCCCAAAAAAACGCGAAATTTAAATGACCGCGAAATTTTCATGCCCCTAAATTTCTGTGCAATGAAGTAGATAATTTGAGTATGACACTAGGAGCATCATGCAAAACTAGTGGCAAGATGCTTGGACTTTGAGACTAAATGTCTCCAGAACTACACAAACTTTTGTTGTGAAATAAAAACTGTGTGTCATGTTTTTGTTGAGCTTTACCATCTGCTCAATTTCATTATTGACCATCGTTCCCTGTTAAGTAAGAACTATCACACGATACAGAAAATAGACAGAATGAAAGCAAAATACGGCAGAGAAAAATTAACGCTGAGGAGACAAAGAAATGGTATCGTGATACAAAACGAAAAAAGTGTGTATTCTGTCCAAGATGATATCTATTGATAATAGTTTGTACCTTTACATGTACTTAGCCCTATTATATTTGTCCTTTGTCTTGTGTAATGTCCTCTGTCATTTGCTTGCCATGTCCACTTTCTGTTGCTGTTTTCTGTAGTTTACCTTAATAAGTGATTCTGTCTCTAGTTCATGTGTGTAACCACTAATGTATTGAACTGACCATGAGTTCGTTGATTGGGTTATTGTTGTCGTCTGCTTGCTTGTAGTACCTGCTGCTGTGAAAGTTTACTTCCAGTTATTCCATGATAATGAATTGTAGTTGATAGTCGAAATATCGGGGAAATATGATTCAGGGAAGAAAACTTCTTGTTCTTAGTTTTCTTGATTGATTGAAAATGATAAAAAGTAAATAATGCTTCATAGACTGATTTTGTAATTTGATTTCTTATTGTTTGACGTTACCGAAACGGTTGTTGCCTCTTCTCTTCAATTACCCTAGTCAAACCCTAGCAACACTGTATACAAGAATCACATTGACAGTTACTAAAGAGACTAAAGAGGCAGCAGTGATGGACTTACAAAAGTATTGACTATCTCTGTCACATGCAGGTTCTTTTCCGGGAGGTGAGGGAGGGGGGTTGACTTGACGCATAAGACATGAGGGGATGTGCGGCCACTAAGGATGGATGCAATCGGCCACTAAAATTCCCTATAACTGGAAACGCAGTTTTCAGCAATCTACACCTCGCAATTGACGCAGATTTTGCGTGCCGTGCCAACCATGGTAGGATAACAGCTACTCTGTGTTTCACAATGCTTCATTAAACATGGGTTGATTTAAAGTCACAGTACAAGTTGAGTACCCCCTCCACCCTTTTCGGGGTTCTTGAATGCATTTTAAGGGTCTGCATGTTTCCCTTAAAGGAAGGGTAACGTCAAAAGTGAAATTGTAGTAGGTGGTAGAGCGCATTAAAACATGAAACTTGGCATTTATTTCATGACCAAAGCTTCATTAGTTTTGGAGATATCGAGCCTCAAAGCTTAGCAGCTACCATCTTGATTTTGATGATGGTCATCGATGTACCGTTACTACACATTACTATTTCCTTAGTAATGTATTACCTATATTTAAATTGTATATTTTCTCAAATAGATCTTTGACATATTATCCAGTTTTATGATAAAATGAAAGAAAAAATACTCTAAAGCAATTCAACGTTGAGTATTTTGGGTACAAAGTTTGGATAATTTGAGTGGTACACAAGTGACATCATGCATAATTAAAGGCAAGATGGTAGCTACTGATCTTTGGGGCTCGATATCTCCAAAACTACACCAGCTTTTGCCATGAAATAGAAGTAAAAACATTTTTGACGTTACCCTTTCTTTTAAACCAGATCTCTCCTTCCTAAGCATGTTGGCTTTTTTACGTTCTCTGTGCACCTTTGATCTCGTAAGTCGAAGCCAAATGTTTTTTATTGAGTTACTTATAGGCATGACCCAAGTTGCTTTTAAAATTTAATTGGCGAATTATGTTTTAAATTTCATTTTTGAACTGCAATGTGAAAATCCAAAGTGTTAGCATAAATTTTACTGGATGATGTATGTTTCATGTTCCCTCCGTGAACGAAATAAAGAAATGATGCCAGTCATTACTCAATCAAAGTGTTACGTCACTCAAATAAAGGTGCATTTTTGGACTCCCATTTAGGTGGAAAGAATCCTATAAAATGAGCTCTGTCCATCCTTCCGTCTGTCACCAACGTATTTTCCGGGATGAGCCGTGAATGGATTTTAATGAAATTTAACAAAGTTGCGTGGAAATTCATGATTCAGGCTATGATGAAGCTGGATCTTTTGCGTAACGCGCTGCCTGCAGTTTATGTCTGGAAATGGCAAATTTTAAAGGATCAGGATCCGATAGAACCATGAAATCAACAATTTTGATATAATTTATGCAAAGTAACAGTATTGCTACTAGGACTCTAAATCTGAAATATTTTGAACATAGGAAGAAAGATATCTTCATCTTGATTGCTTAATTCTTGAATTTCGTTATCCACGAGAAATTTTGCTCCTGGTCAAACCCTTACCATTTCAATTTGCCGAGAAGCATTATACGAAGATTCAGTTATGGAAGTATGCAACCCATTTTTTGGTTACTTTTACAATGAATAGAACTATGTTTTGCTCAAAATATTAACATTTTGTTTCAGATGTCTTGTGGGTCCTGTCCCTTTAAGCTAAGGCTACTCGAAAATATTTTGAAATATGTTCATTACTCTCTTAAGAATTTTGGCTTGAGAGAAATTGGAGAGAAATGACAGTTTTCATTTGGTCCATGTGTCATATCTGGAAAAAATCGTGTTCGGCTTGGCTTTGGGTTGTTGTAGCCATTTGTGTCCTTTGAAGCTTTGTTAGGAAATATCTGAAGATCCATTCTGTAGCTGTAAGGTGTTTAGTTTGAAACTCATTACCGATTGTGTTATGTTATTTACCATTTCTTGTTTCTGAGACATTTTCTTTGCCTTAGGCGTTTTTGGCTATTTTTTCTGGCAGAAATGGTCATTTTCAGATTTTTCTGGATACAGTTCAACAGCTTTTCATGATTCGGATGTGTTCTTGGTATGCTGTTCCGATTAGCTATGGCAATTTTGTTTATACTGTGGGCCACGTGTCATTTTCTCAGAAAGCTCTAGTTAGCGTATGAATAAATAGTGTGGTCTTCAAGTCAAGTTTCCAGTCGGTCTATAGAGAGATTTTCAGAGACTGAAGACTATGAAGTTGTCATTATCCATTTTCGGAAGTTGTCATGACAGGCAATGCATTGCTCTTTCTGAGTTGAAGGATTAACGTAGCTAGGAGGCCCTGAAATCCAAAACCGATTGTGACGTTTGTAGCAATTGCTTGGTATATATCGAACTATTATATGCCTAGTATACTCAGGAGTCAAACCTTTTTTCACCAATTCAAAGTTAAAAAAGAGGTATTTTGAAAATAATCACCAGCTTTGCCAGCATCTGAGTCAGTTTTAGGTCACATTGAGTGTATGTTACCTTGACTGGTTGCTTATACCATAATGCCTTGAATAAGCGCCCCCCTCAAATAAGTACCCCCCTCGAATAAGCGCCCCCCCTAGAAGTTAAGTTAGTGAATAGCGCCCCGCTCCCCTCAAATAAGCGCCCACCCTTCGAATAAGCGCTCATCCTTCAGCCTTCAGAAACGGGCGCTTATTCAAATAATTATAATTTTTGAGATTATTTGTGGAAAGTAGTAGTATTGCCGCTAGGACTCTAAAAAGTATTTCAGTCATAAGCACTACCAAAGATATCTTCATCTTTATGCTCAATTTTTTAATTTCGCTGCCCACCCTTAAATTCAGATTCCGGTCTAACCGTTATAATCGCAATTTGCTAAAAAACATATATATGATATCGAGATTCATAAACATGAGACCTATATTGTGGCTGCTTTCATGTTGAATGGAACTAATTGTGCTCGAAATGTTAAAAAAAATTTCAGACCTCTATCAATTCCTGCCCCTTTAATTCTTTTGAGCTAATACGACAAAGCTGCTCCTCTATGGGATGCAAGTCCACACATCTTATAATGTGCAAGTCTTAAAGGCACAAGCCGTAGCTCTTGTTATAATATACAGTTTTAGCATGATTCTTCCATTTTGCAGGCATCCAATTTAAAATCGACATTGCAACTTGCTGAAGCGACGGTGAGTGAACTGCAAGAAAAGCTTGATCAGGCGAAGAAGAGGGAGAACAGATTGAAGACGGAGCTGCGTGCATTGAGAACAACTTTGAAAGATACTGATCGTAAAATGTGAGTCATGTCGAGTTTGTTGATGCGTTATTACCAGAGCATTGAACAGGCACGAATCTTTTATGATTTTGAAGAAAAAATATCGCATTACGATGTTCTTCAATAAAATTTCATATACCGTAATTATCTGAAAGAGCGCCCCGGCTTAAATGAGCGCCCCCTCAAATGAGCGCCCCCCTTGATAGCTGAGAAATTTAATGAGCACCCCGGCCTAAATGAGCGCCCCTCTCAAAGCAGGAAAGGGGCGTTCGTTTGGAAATTCGTAATGCAGGATATGCATAGGCGCTCACTCAGGTAGTTTGTAACAAAGATGAACAAGAGAAGAATTATCTTCAAACAGATACTCTTCTTTTGCTGCTTATAGTAAGGGAGTTAACAAATATTACAAATATTTATTTCGTAATGATTTCGAAATTATTCACTTTTACTTGTACCTACTTGCATTTTCGTAATGAGCGCTCCGGCTTGAGTGAGTGCCCCCCTCAAATGAGCGCCCCTTCCGAAAGGTAGAAAATTAAATGAGTGCCCCAGCGCTCATTCAGATAATTACGGTATGCTAAAATTGCAGATATATGTATAATGAATATAGCTTAACTCCTATCCTCCACAGTCAATAAAAGTTGGCTCTCAGACTTTTTCATCCAATACTTGCATATCAATGAGATCAGTTAGATTCGATTGACTGGTCCTTATCGAATATGGTGAAACTGAACAGAGAGTTGGAGCTTGTGATTGGTTCGTTTGCATTGGAAATGCGTGGTATTCCTTATTTTCCGTTAAACTGGATTTAACGAAAATTTTGTTTTCTGTTTCATATAACGATCTCACTGCCTGGCCAGAGACCAGCTGGGAAGCGTAGAAAAAAATCCCGAGTCAAGATTTTTTTCTGCATGGTAGACGTTGTTCCATTTGAGGGGAAAGTAGCAGTTTGAAACTTGATTTTGGTCGTGGTGCAATGGCTGATGATGATGGTATACATAAAACCATCCATAATTTCAGGAAGAAATTATTGTGGAGTGTTACTCCATCAAAGCTAAGTCTGGTTGTTGTATTTACACACGCATTTTCCCTAGTTGCTGTTGCTTTCTCATGTTGACTATTGTTTTCAGGGTCTGCGATTTTTATACAGAAAGAAAATGAGTTAATTTTTTTTTTGTCACTTAAGAATCAGTTTTGACAGAGTTCACCATTGGAGTTATGTGTCATACCATAAGATGGTCTCTATGTAACTTTCTGTCTTGACTAGAAGTCGCTCCTAACAACTCTTGCACATCTGAAGATTTAAAATCATTGACCGTGTGTTGTGGCTCTTCTTAAGAAGAGGACTACTTTAGTCTACTCTCTCTCTCTCTCTTGCATGTCCTTGCTTAGAATCAATTCATAATAACGAAAATTAATTTTTTTCTAGTGCATTCAATCAATCTTCTCTTACTTGCGCTTTTAGGGAGAAAACAGACCGTTCTAACAAGGCCGAGCTGGACGAAAGGCTGAATGAACTCAAAAGAATACAGAAACTGGAAGTGACCAAGGTTCGTGTTTCTGAATCAGTAAATTATGAGCTTGACTTGTAGTAATATGAGTAAATAAACTTCAGGAATCATCGAGAATGTTAGGGAGCTCCTTTAATCCAACAGACTATGGGGGGAGTGGAATCCACACCCCTCCCCCCCCCTTACATTTTTTTCTTGTGTGAAAAATTTTTGCTAGCTTTCATTTAAAACAAATATCTGTATCGTAGTTCTGGAGATATCAATTTTTTTCGGGCGGCCTTTGCAGAATTCCCATATGGCTCTTAATATCGCTGCCAAAAAAACGATGCCTGCACTTATGAGAACCCTGTCAACGGTCGCCTGTAGCATCCAAATGCAATACACCAAGGACGTTTTCAGTCCTGAAATAATGGCATGAGATGTTCTTCTCTATCTCTACCAGGTTTTGTGGGTGTGACCCATTTATTACAGAAGAAGGGGTGGAATCAATGTCATCTTTTCGGGGCGAATTTGAACCAAAAAGTTCAAAATTTTTTTTTCCTTTTTTCGGCCTGAGATTTTTCCTGAACTATGAAAAACCATGTTTCATGAACAAAAAACGTCATTTATGCTCTGTTTCTCCCATTTTTCTGCAAAAAAGTCGTTAAAAACATTTTGACCAATTTTCCGACACACCTGTCCTTGACAGATTACCATTATCTCAGGAACCGTATGGCCTATGACGTCACATTTAGCCGAAATGTTGCTTATATAATTATACTGAAAGTCCCTAAACTGCAGCTTTTTGTCTTTTATCGTTTGCTTGCTGTGAGAGAAAGTTTCCGAGGTGGTAGGGGGTGGTGGTAAAAACCCAAAATTTGAATCAAATTTGCTGAATCTTGTTTTGTTGAGTTGCCGTGATAAATTGTTTTTCAGCATTGAACGAATGATGCGCAAGAAAAAATGTGGACGTTTTCAAGTTTTCAAATTTCTCGAATTTTCCACCCTTTTTTGAAAATATGTCCTAATCATGTGACCCCCATAACCCAAAATATGTCAAATTTGGTCTGAATGCATGTCCGTATACGCTATAACTTTAAAATGAAACATTCTCTGTGCAACGGTTCCTGAAAAAAAGTTGTTTAAGGGTATTTTGCTTGGGGCCAAGAAGACACGTCCGCTCCTGGGATAGGATTTCAAATGACTTTCATTGTATAATGTATCAGTTAAGGTGAATAATGAATTAATATAGTTTAACTGCTTCTCAAGCCAACATTTTATCATGAAGCTTTCTAAAAATGAACCCTCATACCAGCTGAGACAATATGTCACCTGCACAGCGTACAGTCGGATGACCTATAGATTTCTATTTGTGTGATATTAGCTGCAGTCACACGGAGATTGCTTGAGCAATCTAGATTGCTCAAGCAATCCACTGATCTAAGCGGTTGGACATTGCTTAAGCAACCTGCGTCTGAGCAATCCATAAAAGTGGTACAAAGTTTCAAAATACCCCGGCCTGAATAGGGTTAAGTAATCCGACACATCTGGGTAGCCTCTATCAACTGCATAATAGATAACGATCAGATTACTCAGATCGATATAAAGCAAGCTTTCAGCTAGCTTGCATTTGTCTGAGTAATCTGATCGTTATCTATAATGGAGCTGGTGCACGCCTTTCAGGTTCAACCGATTGCTTAAGCAATGTCCATAGTCACACTGATTGCTCAGATTTGGATTAGTTAAGTGATTCGACTGCTCAAGCAATCTTGCTGTGTGACTACAGCTATTAGCTGCAGGAGTAAATAGCGCTGCCGAACTTAACTGTCCCCCCAAACTGTTTGTTTAGAGTTTACCAGGTGTGAGGAAGTATGGCCTATTGTTGCTTGAGGGACTGGTCAAAATGGTTGGATTATTAGCTGTAGTCACACAGGAAGATTGCTTAAGCATTCAGATTACTTAAGTAATCCAAATCTGAGCAATCAGTGCACCTACGGACATTGCTTAAGCAATCGGTAGAACCTGAAAGGCATGCAGCTCCATTATAGATTACGATCAGATTGCTCAGATCAATGCAAGCTAGCTGTCAGCTTGCTTGCATGGATTGCTCAGACATAGATTGCTCAAGCAATGTCCAACCGTAGTCACACCTAGATTGCTTAGATCAGTGGATTACTTAAGCAATCTAGATTGCTCAAGCAATCTCCGTGTGACTGCAGCTATTAGTGCAGCATTGATGTTTATTTATATGTTATCTAAATTTCGTAGTACAAGAAGCAAGTGCAAGAAATAACGTTGAATATGAAGAGAGCTGAAAATGATCTGATGGTTCAAGATAAAGAGAAGAAAGTAAGTTTTTTATTTATTTGAAGAACGGATATTTTCGATAAAAATTCATCAAATGCTGACTTTCCGCCTAAGTACGGATCTCGAGAAGGTGGACTGTGGAAAGCTTGACATCTGTATAAGGTGCAAAAGATTGGCATACTTATTTGCCAATAAGGAAGATATCACCATCATACGTTTTCCGAAGTGCTTTGATCTGATACTGAAAAGTCATCTAAAATGCCATTTCGAAGAGTACTTATTCTTGAATGGAAGTTTCACTGTATTCTGACTAGTAAATTCTGTTTTGTATAAGAACCAGCGATTTTCTTGTAGTTAGTTTATTTTTTAGTGTGATTTAATGTCACAAGACTGTTATGACAAGATACTATAATCCTTGGCAAAATATTCGAAACACAAGGCTTTTTCCAGCCGAAAAAAGAGTGGGCTTTTAAGACTTTTGACTGTAAAACGCTTTATGGGTTATGCAATAGGTTATAGCATGATTGTTTGCACTCAGTCATGATACTTGTTAGGTCTTAGTTGACCAATTATTTTATAGGCAAGAACTATTAGCATCTGATTTGTCATTGTTGTCACTTATGAGGAATGTAAAGTATGGGGTGGAATATGTTGATGAGTTTGTTACAGCTGTATAAATAGTTGTTCTGGTGTGGTTATGTTATGTAGTTTTTTGGACTGATGATGGAAAACGTTATTTCCGAAACATGTATCCAAAATTAAAAAGCATTGTTCTTTATGTACAAAACGCTTTGCATTCAAATTTCTTCAAGCATGTTTACGGAGGTGTTGAACTAAGTGTACCAGGTGTCTCGATGCAGTTTCTAGCAGTTTGTGCCAGTGAACTGAATTATACGCCTTTTTTCTGTTAATTACCTGAAAAATTAAGAATTTCCCTGTCACACCCTAGAGCAATTACTATCACACCCCGCGGCCACCCCAGAACTACAAAAACATGATTTTTAAGAAGTGGAAAATAGTGCTCAAGCATATGTCTTCTTATATGACTTGCAAGCCTGATCTTAATGAGCAAGTTGATTTTGCAATCTTGGCATTATTCAAAACTGGTGTGACCTAGCTATTTTAGTCCTCTGTGTTGCATTGAAAATGTCTTTTGAATAGTTTTTATGCTCCTTGATTACATTCCTGAGGAGTGTTTTTGATTTGGCAGTTATAATAAATGCTTTTAAGTGAATACTTTATGGGCACTTGTAGGAGGTATTAATTGTGCTGTTTTGAGTTTTTGATGTCACTTGTTGCTCCTGAAGATGGCTTCTTAAACAAAAAGCCTTGTGCTCGCTAACATGGTGTTGTCATTTTTGTGCTTATTAACATGGTGTTGTCATTTTTGTGCTCGCTAACATGGTGTTGTCATTTTTGTGCTCGTTAACATGGTGTTGTCATTTTTGTGCTCGTTAACATGGTGTTGTCATTTTTGTGCTCGTTAACATGGTGTTTCGATGTTTGTGTATCATCTAGTACTGGTTATGGCAAATTTTATCTTCATTATGTCTTCTGGTTGTCATTGTTTCAGTCTTTGCAAATTCAACTCGATCAACTTGAAGCCAGCAAAAGAGAGTATATTGCGAAGAATCAAGAGCAGGTAGTTATTAAAACCTTTCTGTGTTCTCTGTAGCTGCTCATCTTATCTGCGATCATGCCTTTGACATTGATCATATTACATTAAGAACGAAAACTTCAGTATTTTAATTTTTCGGACAAAAATCAGGTCATTTCGGACAAAAATTTCGGTGGTTTTTCACCAATTTTCGGCACGTCAAAAATTAATATGAACCCTGCAAAACGTCACTTTATAAGGAAGCCGTTTCCTAAATCTGGGACTGGACTTTCTTGTGTTTGACGCAGTGACATGGGTTTTCTTAGGAAATTTCAATTCCTCTGCTGGAGGAATGTGGCAACAGTCTATCTTTTTACGGTGATGTACGAACAGGACTTGTGACGATTTTCCCCTACTTTCAAAATGTTGCAGATTTTAGGCCATTTTCAAATTTCGGCAAGTTAAAATTTCAGCATACAAAAAATTTCGGACAAAAAAAGTTTTGGGTGAGCCCTTGCGCTGAAAATTTTTTTGTCCAAAATTTTTCGAAGTCAATGTAGCTAGAAAGCTCGCTATAGTGGAGCTTGTGTATCACCTGTAACTCGCTCAAACCATGGCATAGTGATCTTAACTAGCTAGAAAATGAAAGAGATGCTCTTACAAATAAAATTAATCTTGTGTGTTTTTGGTGATGGAGTCTAGGGATAATTTGAGTTGTACCCAAATGGCATCATGCATAATTAGTAGCTTCAGAGCTTAGGAAATCGATATCTCCAGAACTACAAAAGCTTTTGTCACGAAGTAAAAACGGTTTGGACGAGCTTTATCATCTCGTGAAATTTCATTTTTGACCTTATGATTTTTTTTGTCACTCCAGAAAATGCTAGTAATTTCCTCAAACTCCCATCGAAATGTACTCAAGTCATCAATTTGTGAAATTGCTGCGCTGATCATGTTTCCAACTCAAGTCCGGCTCTGGTATGCATGTTTTTACATACCCTAAGGTAATTAATTTTTGCGGAATTAATTTTTGCGGAACTAATTTTTGCGAATTTGTGTACTTTTGGCAAAAAGTAGTTCCGCAAAACGTTTCAAATCTGCCATTCGCAAAAATTAGTTCCCGAAAAGCAATCAAAATTCAGAAAAACAAA
>JAOBRC010302017.1:0-13425 GCA_027575255.1 Scolionema suvaense
GACGTATTTTTTATTTCGTGTATTTTCTTGTAAATGTTGTACTCGTTATACGCATAGAAAAAAAAAAAAAAAAAAAAGCTAAAACTTGGCAGTGAGTTCTCTTTAGCCCCAGGCCAGACTTGAGACATGACATCATAAGCAAACATGTGTAGAACATGTGTAGTCCATGTTTACCCGACTTTGTCCAAAATCACATTTTTGCCCCCATAAAAACCCAAAGATTGCGTCATATTTTACGAAATTTGTTTTATTGAGTGTATTTTAACATTTTACATAGAATTTTAAGCATTAAAAACAATTGAATTTTTTTGAGTTTTGAATATTTAGGAGTTTTCGACCCATATATGGAAATATGCCCACACCCAAAAAGTGTCAAATTGGGTCAAAACATATAGAGATAAATTCTACAACAGTGAAATAAAGCTTAGTTTGCGAACGGTCCCCAATTTTTTTTTTTGTTTCGAGAGCCAAAAGGCCTTCTCCCCCTCTTCTGATAGGGTTAAGCATGTTTTGTAGACAGTAATCATTTTTGAGGACGAAAACTTTTGCATAAACATCAGATGATATTAGACAAATATCTGAACAAATATTTTAATAGCTGCTTCTTATTTTGTTACTTGGGACGGAGCAAGATGGCCGCTAAATGTTATTTGGAGGTGACCCCTTTTCGGAGGTTCCCTATATAATGAAACGTACGGAAAGCCTCTGTGACCGAAAGTTAGTGTCTCTTATCAGACGTCTAGTAGAAGTTTTGAATGTAACTCCAGAGTGCATCTAGTGATCTGTGAAAGCTTCAGTAAAGAGGATAGAGTATGTGAGGCGAGAGAGAGTACATTATCGGGCGAAACTTTGTCGGGCGAAATTTTCGTCATGACCCCAAAAATTCGTCACTTTCGCCTGACAAAAAAATTTCACACACTGCACTTATTTCTCTAAAAACATAATACAAGTAAAGCATGATATGTCTAGCCACAAACAGCTCGTTTTTCAGCGGTTCTCTTCAAGTTTTGCGTATCACGGAACAAGCTCTCATTCGTCTTTGTGCGTCATCAACGGAAGTTTCGTTGGAAAAACTGTCGCTGTTGAAGGGAAATTGGAAGTTTCACTTGTCACACGAAGGTAGTTTCGCCTACTTTTGACAGGCTTTAGCCTCGGATAGATATTGTTTTAGTGCCATTAACGGTAGTTAATGGTGAAATGTGTCTTTTCTTCTGATATAGCCCCTAGAAATACCCCTACTATGGGTATTTAAACTATGCAAAAAAGCTAAAGGTGGGGATACACCACAACTAAGTTACTGCAACTAAGTTGTACACCGCCATACGACTCATTGGCAACATGCTACAAGCAGGATACAACTAGTATCAACCCCTGCACGTGCCCACTAATCACCACTAACCACCGAGCTTGATTGGACGACGGATTAGCGCTAACATTTTTCAAATCAAAAGCGTTTTGACTTCTTGCGAGTTGCAGACGCTTATCAGCCTGGTTACCTAGATGCAAACCACTGCCACAATGCTCTTAATTAACAGAGTGCTCCTCGTCGCCTGGGCAGGGGCTGGACAGTCATGGGAAGTATTGAAAAATGTGTTTATTCCACATGATACTTCGAGTTTCAGGTGAAACTAAAGCTGGATAGTATTAATATGCACATCTGACCAACGATCTTAAAAAGCCACGTTGATATCTGACGAAGGTTTTTGAGAAGAATCTTGTAAATCTAGTTGATAGTTTTTTGAGATCTAAAAAAATCGGGTTATATGGAATACAGAAAATGTTGTGATTAGATGCAAGGTGAGTTGTTGGGAGCTGCACAATAGTTTACAGCTGATTGTGCTACCAAGTTGCAAATCAAAGTTATAGTGTATCCCGATCGTAAAACCTTCAGTGCGGATTCGTGATGGTGGATAGACATTAAATGAATCTTCGCAAATTTGGTACAAAACCGCAAAGACAGTGAAATTCCCTGGACCTATAAAAAGCCATGAAAGGTTACTTGGCATGGCAACCATATTGAGAACTTATGGTGACACTGTAAAGCAGTTGTTCACTGAATGCATCCATTGCTCTTATAATTTTCTGATGTCCGAGCTGTTGTTTTGAGGGGAGAGCCCTACTGCCATTTCGTGGTGGGAAATATGACATACGTAGTTGATTTACATACTTCTTCTGAATTTATTATGCCCAATGAGACCCCTTCAACTCAGGTCGATTCATAAACAAAAATATAGTTACAACCTGAACACATCGCCCCTGCTGAAGAAAACTTCGAACAAGTGAACATGTTACTGCACAAAGACTGGCCTATGCAGGGTGCTATGATCCTCCTTGGATCCATATATGTTCTACTTGCTTCTGTGAACCATGGCTGTGTAAACCGCGTACACCCATGTGTGAACTTGTTCTAAAACCATTCTGACTGTCTAAGAAGACTTAAAAACCAAGCACGCCTGTGCAATATTAACGATGGGCGAAATTTTTCGTCACCGAGCCAAAAATTCGTCACTTTCGCCCGACAAAGTTCCAACACATCACGGAAACAACGTGTTATTATTGAGAGTCATGCTCCATGTTGAAGATGTAACTGATTGATTTCTAATTCGTAATCAGAGCTACATTTCTACTCAGTAAATAATAAGACTAGTTGTGAATTTGTGTTTCAACAGCTACAATTTTAGATGGCCGACCTTTGGACACGTACTTGGAAAGTTTGAAAGTTTTATGCTCTATAACTGGAAAGACACAAGATTCCAAAATACTTTCAGGTTATGCCAGATTTTATAAGATGATTTCATTTTTTCGGATATCGTGAAGTTTACGTCAAGGTTGCATCCATAGTAGAATAATTCCTTCCCAGCATGTCATATCATCCTAACGATTGACATAACATGCCTTTTTTGACCACCTCAACATAACGGGGGTGATTCCACCCCCCTTGGAAAATTAACTTCCGCTGCATAGTTATGGCTTCGAAATTTGGACCACATATTCTTCCCCATAAATAAGGCAAAGTTCCCAATTTAGCTCTCACTGGTGGTCTGTTCTGCAAGTTAAAAAAGGTTTATAATTTTCAGACCGACAATACAGTTTTCCTTTTTAATTTGGCGAAAAACGCTTGGCAATAGGAATTTCTGACAAAAACTGATGTACAGGCTGGAAATTGTGCGTTTTAATGGCTATGCATGTAGGCAAACGTTGTATTATCCGAAATTTGGATTTTTGTAAGTCCCAAAATATGGAAAATGTTCGGACTTTACCCCCGTTTTTTGGACCCCTGGTGCATGAATTTATTCAAATTAGATATTTTCTGAGCTCATTGAAAGCAAAAAATTTGGCAAAAATGACATTACTCCCGTTAAAAAATAGTCACGTGACATCCACTAGTTGTAGGTATAACGACCAAATTTGCACCAACAGATGTTGATTTAAATTTTGTGGACACGTGCAAAAATTTGCAACTTCAGCAGTATTTTTGCAGTAAAAAAATATTAGAATACGTAACCCTGAACAAAATACATTTGGAATTTGTTTCAAAGATGGCATATTGCCAACCCACAAGCAAAGGATTATTGAACAATGTAAGAGCGGCGCAAAGTTCGAGATACATTTTTTTGCCGCATGCACCATTGCACAAGGCTTGCTAGAACCTCAAAATGGGCGTGGCCTGATTTTTTGTTTGCAGGTGGATCTATTAAAAACGACGTGCTGGTTCTTCCATAACGGAGAGCAGGGAATTGTCAGCATCGTCTTACTGCTCAATGAACACCTACTTCGTACCTCAAATGGATTCAGCGGTTTTGACCAGCATTTGGTTCTGTAAGCAAAAAAGGAAAATGTCCATTTTAATTTTGGTCGAAATTAGCCTTGTCAACTACGTTTTATCCAGGATTGTAGGACTAGATATAAGACTGGTTCCCTCCCGACCGCTCCCACCCTTGTTGTGGTAACCGTTAATATCAAAAAAATGGATTCTATGGCCTTGGAAAGCCTACCATTAGTCAAAGATCTTGGAAATGTCTGTTTGAAACGATTTCATTTAACTTCGGAAAGATTTTAGATTACTGTTTGACAAACCAATAAAACAGCCTAACGCTCAGTTCCACAAAACCCGTTCAACACTGCGTTTTAATCTGTTCCTCTTTTTCTCTTTTTCTGGGAGTCCTGAGCATGTGCATTAAAAACTATTCTCACAAGCGTGTGACGAATCAAACCACAGAGGAAGAAAGCGAAAAGCAGTATGATTTCAACATGTTATGCCATTTTGATGGGAATGGTGATTTTCCATTCCTTACAAAGTAACGAGTAAACAACTGTTGCACATTGGTTTGATTGTACAACCCTAGCTA
This sequence comes from Scolionema suvaense, assembly GCA_027575255.1. Lineage (NCBI taxonomy): Eukaryota > Metazoa > Cnidaria > Hydrozoa > Limnomedusae > Olindiidae > Scolionema > Scolionema suvaense. The sequence goes on from JAOBRC010302017.1 coordinate 4,350, forward strand.
CCAGGGGGCAGGCCCAATGCACCCAGCCTGACAGATTTTTGCCAGCTTTCCCTGACTTTTCCCCTGACTTTTCCTCAAATTGTGTGGAACACCTTTTCCACCCGTGTCTTTGGGTTTCATTGCTTGATCTGGACAGGGTGAATACTTTTTAGGAGGTGTTTGGGGCAAAAATGGACGGGCAGAAGGACAATAAAGAGCTGCGAAAGTAAAATTTGAGCAATATTGCGCCTATATCTTGATTAATCTTGTAAAAGTACAGGTAATACAAACTTTGGCAAGCAAAACATAATATAAATCCCAGCATGTCGGAATTTAAGGTCAATTTTGGGTTTTCTATTGTTTTTTGCAAACATTTGATCTTTCGTTCATTTCTGGTAACGTCACAGGCTGCAGATAGTTGTTTTGAACAATTTTACTGTTCTAACTTTTACATTGCATGTTGATCTGTGCTTCTGCCAAGTTTTATGCTCACTGGCTCTTCAAATCAGGTTTTATCAGGTGGACTGGGGGTCGCTATGTACCCCTGTCCAGGAATTTGAGCCTGTGAAAAAGCCTGGGGTAGCTAAGGTTAACGATACCCTATATCAGATCTTTTTCACCTTTGTACATTTGAGAGGTTGTTATTCAGCAACGTCACCATAATCAGGAGACAGTGTCTAAGCCAAAATTTTGTTTCGTTACGTTCTAATAGACTAAGGAAGATTGTTACATCCTATGCATCCCATAATGGGTTCTTGTTAAAGGGGACTAAGGTCACAAATGCAACTTTATTAGATGATAGAGCACAGTAAAACATGACTTCCAGTTTTTATTTCATGATGAAAGCTTATGCAGTTTTCAAGATATCCTGTCCAAAGTCCAGCAGCTACCATCTTGATGTAAGTTGCTAAGCATCACTGTTTCTTTGGTTACCAAAATGCTGCGTTCATTTTTTCAAATGACCTGCTGCATATCATCACTTTTTGTTGAAAAATGAAAGTGTGACTTCTTCACTGCACTTTCATTTTGAGTACATTGGTTATGAAGTTTGGATAATTTGAGTTGTGCCCACATGATATCATGCATAATTAGTGGCAAGATTCTAGCTACTTGACTTTAGAACTCCATATCTCCTGAACTGTAACAGACTTTGTCAAGCAATAAAAACAGTATGTTATATTTGAATGGGCTCTACCATCTACCAAAATAATTTTTTTGACCTTAGTTCCCCTTGAAGTAAAACGAAAAATAAGTTAGGAACGGGTGGACGGAAAAGGGATGAGAAAAAGCCAAATCGTGGAATTTGCTATTTTTTCGAAAGCCTACAGGAGATTTACCACCTTCCCCCAGCCGTACCCAAGTGAAGAGATGTTGAACGCGTATTATCAATCTACACCAGAGATCTAATACAGTTTTCTTTTATAAACTCTTGCTTGGGGCGTCCCCCACAACTATTGTCTAACGCGTGTTGCACACAACGCTTAAACGTCATCATCAGAAAGACAAGAAAAGGCACACGTCTTGTCCCTGACGATAACCAAAGATCTTATGCCTGCTTCTTTATCATTTACCCAGGTCGCGTATTAGAATGGATGTTAATGATTGTGAGGCGCTGGAGCTTTTTCTTTTCAGGACCAGGGTACATAGAGTTTGCATTGCAGGTAGTAATGATACCTCCTAGTCACTTTACCTCCCCAAAAAGTCCAGGTAATGTAAAGTTAACAGAATTTATCCATTGGACGCAATTCCGGCTCAAAACTTTGAAATTTTCAAACGATCATTGCCAGATCATGTTTCTTATTGGAGGGTTGAATGCGGGGCACATAGTGGTTACATTATTGGAGGGTTGAATGCAGGGCACATAGTGGTTACATTATTGGAGGGTTGAATGCAGGGCACATAGTGGTTGCATTATTGGAGGGTTGAATGCGGGGCACATAGTGGTTGCACTATAGGCGATAACAATGTAGGCACATAGTGCTTGTCCATTAGACACTTTCTCTGTTCAAAAGTTTGAAATCTTAAGACAAAAATTGTCAGAACATCTTACAATGCGTAATTTCCTGATTAGGTGAACAATTTTCCTAAAAACAAATTCTTTCTGTGTCTCAAACTCTTCTGAACCAATAAATGAAACAAGGAGCACTTCATAATTGAATTTATTCTGCAATAAGTATATCATAATAAATTCACAACAAACAAAATATTTACGTTACAATAAATGTGTCTGATATTACGACGAAAAGAATTTACAGCTTCATGTGCTGAAAATACAATGCACTGCTGTAGAGCATAACGCATAAACGTTGACGCCCCAATCAAACACCTATGTATAAAAGATGGGGCAATATTTAGAAGCCACTACTTCAGTAAAATAAGAACACTAAATGTTTTCTGAGACATGTAAATGATTAAGTATGACATACTCGACTTTGCAGTTATAAAGCACTATTTGTTTCTGCATGTACAAGAACAAAAACGCGGTTGTCGGTTGTAGTTGAAAGGTGTGACTCCTCACTTTAAGTCATCTGCCGCAGTACAAGCAGATTAAACACAAAGTATTCGAAAAAACATCAGTTCATCCATTTTTTCAGCATTTTACAATCATCAATATCATCAAAAGATATTAGGAAACATCTTACAAGTAACAAAACTGTAAATCAGACAAAGTGCTCTTTTGAGCAGTTCAAGATGTCATCCAACAACTCGCAATATACCATGCAAGTACGATTTCAGAGATTTAAATTTGAAATAACTGATCAGTTCAAACTATACATTTCCTTCAGAAAATTATATCATTTGCAATACTATCAACTTAAAAAAAGTTTTATAACTAATCGTGACAGAAAGTGGCACATGTCAAATGTATACAAATTGTCATTACTCATGAAAGCGCTAGTTCAAAAGACACTATATGGTGGAAATAAAACGATAGATCTAAACCTCTTGATGCAGTAGCTAAATCGTTGCTCAACATCATGATACATAGTACATAGTGTAGAAGTAACTGTTAGTTACAGGTTGGAACATATTACAGTCAAAAAAATTCAGCCAGTCAACAAGGACAACAGAACAGGCTTTTATGCTGACCGGTAAAAGTCATTCATGAGAGATATTTCCGATCATTTAGACAAGCCAGATCAACGCATGCTTACTTCAGTTCCTTGAAGCAAACACAATAGTTACTGATCGATAGAAATCATTCATGAGAGATATTTCAGATGACTTAGATAGTCGAAATCAACATTGCACAGCTGCTTTATTAGTATTACACATTCCCAATGAGCGCGCAATTATTTTATCAGTTCTGCAAAGCACGCTCAAGATATTGGATAGCTAAATTAACGGCATTGCACATTTTGCGCGAGCAAATACGTATTTCAAGCCTTTCTCGAGAAGCACATGTTTCTGTTGTCAGTTCTACAAAAACTGACATGCTTGCAATCGCTATACGGACGATTTGTACACTCGCCATCAATCCGTAACATGTTCAACCCGAATATCAAAGCGCCTTGATAGTATTACATAGTCCGTACAAGCAGATACTTAAGCTTGCCAGTTGCGCATTAAACATATAATTGCAATGTATTTTACAGATTAGAGGTTACTGTTTATTATAGCAGGTGATTTGGAACAAAAGGCCTGTTAAACAAATTCAACCGGTCAACAACTTCAACAGAACATGATTTTAGGCCGATCGATAGAAGTCAAATATGAAAGATATTTCCGATCTTTCACGCAAGCCAGATCAACGCATGCTTACTTCAGTTCTGCGAGGTAAACACAATAGTTACTGACCGATAGATATCATTATTGAGAGAAATTTCAGATTATTTGCACAACCCAGATCAGCACTGTATAGCAATTAATATTACACAGTGAGCACTCAATCAGTCTATCAGTTCTGCAAAGCACGCTCAAGATATTTAGTTGCAAAATCAGCAACATTGCACAGTGTGATTCACGCACTTAACATGAAAGCGTTGTAACTTTAATAGTATTATACGGCATGTATCAGCAAATATTAATGTTGTCAGTTGGGTAACGCAAGCCCGATTTCACACAACTATTTTGAGTATTATACGCTCCAGATAAAATTGAAACGAGTTAGTCACTTTTGCAACACACGCATGATTTTAGACGCATTTTAACAGTTTAACACAGTTTTCATGGATTTTAAAGCAGTTTAATAGTATTATACTTGTCCGGACAAGCACGTGTTTATTTCGTCAGTTCTGCAAACACCGAGATTATCGCAAGCGCTATACGGACGATTTATACGCTCGAGATACATCCGCTACAAGTTTAACCAAATTTCAAAGCGCTTTAATAGTATTACAGAGTCCGTACAAGCACATACTTCTGCTTGCCAGTTACGTATAGCACGTAATGAATTTTACAGGCTAGAGGTTAACGTCTCGCATGTTTCACAATATTACTCTGTCTGGACCAGAGCGTTCTTTATATGTCGGTTTCATGAAAGAAGTATGATCGCACATGATATGATATGATTGGATATGATATGATATGATATGACAGTTTCACCCAGTCAACGTGAGACTATAGAAAGTTAAATAGTATTGTATAGTCCAGACAAGCACATACTTACTTTACACTGTTTCACATAGTAAGCATGACTCAAATCATGATTTGACACGGTCATATCACGAATTACGAACTTCAAAGCGATTGCGATTGAAAAATTCGGATGAGCACATATTTATTTCGTTGTTTTCGCAACTCAAGTATGCTCCCTACATACATATTCTGACTTTTACACGCTCAAGATATTGAGATATTGAGTTTAATTGAATTACAACGTCCCGATGAAAACACGTATAGTTCTTCAGTTGCTCAAAGTATGCACTAAGCCGAATTTGCATGGAAACGAATGTTATGGCGATGCGAAGATTTCTCTGCACCGAAAAATTACGATTTAATAAATTGCATGAACACATGCAGTGCACATTAAAGTTACTGTGCATGTGCCAAAACGAAAAAAATAGCTTTGCTGATCATTTTGCTTCCACTTTTGCTCAGGTAGAAATCAATCTTTACTCCAAGAACAAGTGAAGTTGTTAGTGCTTAAGATAACTTCACAACAACTTCGTGAGAAACTCTTAATGATTACACGATTCTTCAACAAGTTGTGCAGTGCAAGTACGATCGCTCAAGATCAACGCATAACAGCATGAATATTACACAATTCACAATAGAATATCAGATTCCCACAACACACATAATTATTTCATCAGTTGTGCAATGCAAGTACGACCGCTCAAGATCAACGCATAACAGCATGAATAATATTAAACAATTCGCATTAGAACATCAGATTCACAGAGCACGCATAATTATTGCATCAGTTGTGCAACGCAAGCACGATCGCTCAAGATCAACGCATAACAGGATGAATAATATTACACAGTTCGCATTAGAACATCAGATTCGCAGAACACACATATTTATTTCATCAGTTGTAAAACGCAAGCACGATCGCTCAAGATCAACGCATACCAGCATGAATAATATTACACAGTTCGCATTAGAATATCAGATTCGCAGAACACGCATAATTATTTCATCAGTTGTGCAATGCAAGCACGATCGCTCAAGATCAACTCATAACAGCATGAATAAGATTACACAGTTCGCATTAGAACATCAGATTCGCAGAACACGCATTATAAGACTTTAACACACTTTTTACCAAGTTTGCAAAGGCGTTTGCATGGAGCCTTGTTGTGGTATCTGAACTCCTCATCGCTCTTGCTATGACTACATAACTGATGCCAGTTGATCGCAAGTAAAAATATAAATAACCAATTATGGTTTCAATGATAGTAGCGCTACCGTATATTTCTGTCTTCATCAAGAAGTTATGCTCATGGAACAACAATTTCATCTGCGCAAAATTCACGCCTTCTTTACGTTAAGCAGGAGTAGAGTGAGTAGGTGTTCTTATTTATACCAGATAGCAAAGCAATGAAAGTTGTAGCAAGTTTTGAATACTGAAATCGAAAAAATTAGAAAACTTTGGCCGAAAACATTCTGGTGAAGTGTTGAAGTTGCTCATTCATGGGAACAATTACGGCCCGATCACGCTCGTATGGAATGTCTGCGTTTTGTTTTAGAGCACAAATTTTACTTCTCAGTTCACAATATCATGTAGACATATAATTGTAACTAATAAAATTGAATCACTTGCAGCCATGAGCAACTTTAACACACCACCCGTGCTAAATAAAACTTGTCGAAAATTTAAGAGAAATATATTTTTCTCTAGTGTGCAGAGTTTGCTGCAACTTCAATTACGCTATTATCCGATAGAAAAAGATCGTCTTCTCATTCTACCTTTGATTGCCTTTAAAGAGGGGACATTGGCCAAAAGTGAAATTTCAATAAATGATAGAGCACTTCAATTTAAAACAAGACATTATGTTTTTTTACGACAAAAGTTCGCTTGAACAATTCAAAGAAGTCTTATCATCAATGACCATGCATAGTTTCCATGAAATTTGAAAGAAACATTCTGTACAGTCTGACGACATTTAACCACACAATGATCGGCGTATTTCTGCCCAAAGAACACAGAACTTTAATCAATTAACCTGAAACTTGGCAACAAGTTAGATCATATCAGTTAATACCAAATGAGCATGTAACATATTTTTCAGGCTGCGTGATCGCCCTTGCGTGATTATTTTTTTTTTTTTTTTTCATTTTTTGACATTTTTGACTATTTCTTGGGAAATGTCAAAATTTGATCAGTCAGAAATAAAATTGCTTAAATATTGTTACTAGGTTATTTGTTATAGGATTCTTGATATATCCCAGTTTCAGTAGTTTTCCTCATCAATTTTCAGTTACTGTCAAGTATCAAATTACATGGACAGGACGGCCACGGCCAAAATAGTCGAAATAATAAAAAACTTTCTCAATGCCACCCGATTCCTCCAAAAATGACAGGAAAAATAATGAAATTTCAAAGATATACAGTACGTCCGTTCGGAGATATAGAAATACGTTTATAGCTGTAAATCTGGTAGTCCCACCCCACGCCTGAGTACAATAAAATAATTTGAGCTATTTTCTGCTTATAAAATATCCATCAAACTACAAAAGAAATTTTAATAAACTGAAAAATGATCTGGTCCTTGATTTAGCTCTATCAACTCTCAAAATTTTACTTTTGACCAATTGACCTCTCGGATTGGATTTAGTAAGGTGCTTATGTGTCCCTCACAAAAATCGTCCCAAAAGAGGAAGACGCTATCAATCATGAAAAAGGTATGTTTACACTACCAAGGTTGTACTTGCAATACCGACATCGATGATTAACTCTGCTAAAATCTTTTCCGAGCGTCACTTTGTCCTGGGTTATCAACAACTCGATTGTGCATCCTCATCTTTCTAATGTTGATTTGTTGCAGATTAACCCTAGCTACCCTCGAGGGGTGGAGGGGGGCACAATCTGCGCTGTAAAAAAACTTATCTAATGCACAAACTCGCCTTGCCCAGATTCGCAGGTACTTTCTGTTTTTTTATTAAATGATATGGACCCTCTTTATTCCACTGCTTGGTCGGAATGTGTTGATGTTTTGGGGGAGGTATAAGTTGACGTCCAAAAGTCAAAAAGAACCTTATGTAAAGTTCGAGCTATAACCTTGATTTATTTAGTAATAGTAAAGAAAAGAAAAAAGCTTAACCTTATAGTGTAAATTAAGGCTAATTTGGAGGTTTTCTATTGCTTATCGCTAAATGGTCGATACGTTACAACACTTGTTGTTACATTTTGATGTTGATTTGCCCACTATCTTCTGTTATGAAATTCTGCAAAGTTTGAAAATAGCGGGTTTGTCCAAATCTTATTTATTGACGAAAAATCGGAATTTTCGCCACCTTTGTTGAAAAAACGAGCCTTTCTGATCATTTGATGACGTCATAACCTGCACGTGACAATTTTGGACAAGCTTTGAGATTAAACTTGCTCATTTTATGCTGATCCCTATTTCTGCAAAGATTTAAGTTCAATTGTTCCTACAATCAGTTTTTATCATGGGCCCCGCCGCGTCTTAACCCTCTGGTAAAGGCTGGAGTAGCTAGATTTTCGTTTTTTAAAATTGCTCAAAAAGCACCAAGTTAAGTCAAAAATAAAAGAGCTCCGATTTTTCATTCATGTTTTTTACCTAATGGGTCTTCTTGGACGAGAAAAAAAAAATAGAAAGCAGGTCTGAAAAAGAGAAAGTATGAAAAGCTTCCTGAAAGTTTTAGTAACGTGCGATGAGTGTAGTTTCTAATACTTTCACCCAATTCAACTAACGGACAATGTACGATTGGTTAAGGAGCAGCCATAACATTGAATAATGAAAACTTCTGTCATATATATTGCTCACTGAACAGATGGTAAATACTGTTTAAAATGCCAACTTTTCGAGAGCGTTCTGCAACTCTTTTTAGGAAACCTGTACACAAGATAGAACTTGAACAAATAATTCCAATTTTCTTTTTGCTGAATTCATTATTTCTACTGTTTCAAAGAAAAATAACCTATTTTAGATCGATTTTTATCAGGAGGCACATAAGCAGCTGACTACATCCACCAATATTCAAGTAGATACTAATTAGAAACAAAAAGATATTTGGTTTTGCAAACATATGTAAATCAGTAGAGATATACAATAGCGCAGAAGCATACAGTAGCGCTAAAATCAAGCCTACCAACATGTAAACATTTTATTTGACTGCATTAAGCCTACGAGCTAGCAGGATTTTACGTAATAGTCAGGACAGCATTATCTACATTTGAACAGTCGACCAGTTTGTTAGAAATAGTTCGCACATGTATAATAATTCCGCGAGTGACCTTATGACAAGGTGCACCACACCTATTTTTTTCACATAGCCGCCTATTTCTCACGGGTGATCATATCATAAGGTCTACCTACACTTTCTTTCAGCAATTGCGTCAGATGAGACAATATGATTGCAGCAAATAGATTGACATGGATTGCTAATTGATTGACCTGTAATAAGATGTCCACTTTATCGTAACACCTGTCAGTATGACGGACGCACATGAACGGCAAGTAACAAA
>JAOBRC010302128.1:0-13424 GCA_027575255.1 Scolionema suvaense
GTCAATAACGTAAAATATCGAAAAGCAGAATGTAAATAGCTTAAGAACGCAAATGTACAGCAAGAAATCCATGAAATGCAACACCATACTTCACTAATAGTTACATAAATTCACTAATTCAATAATTGCCTACAGCTACCCTGACCTAAAACACCAAGAACAAGAACATAAGATGAATTGATCATTAAACGCTTCCTAGAATAAATAGATCATGCACCAATATTGGAACGAACTTGACAATCACAAAAAAGCATCAGAGTGAAGATGCAAAGTGTGTAAAGCATCAAAGCTCATCACCCTTGAATCAGAACCCATTATACTTAACACTTCCATGAGCAAACTATAATACCTGAACTGAATCGAATGTCCCATTATTAGGGAAATTCCTGGAAATAAGAGCAGTTGATACACAATACCAAACCATTTTTACATTCATATGAATATATGTATTAGAGTGATTACATCTTTATATCATTCTAAGATCTTTTTCAAGCAAGAGATCATTGATACAAAGAGCCAGTAATCTCACTAAGTTTTTAGTGACGCTCCACATGACACAAGAAACTAACGAAAATAATTATGTAACCAAAATCACCAGTGTGAAGACTAAAGAGTGTAAAGCACAAGAAAAGCTCAACAACACTCACTGTGTCTAATTCCCACATAAATAACGTGAGAGCTATAGTCAAGAACTGCGTCCTAGCTCTCTCCCAGTCGCAAAAATTTATCAGTTTGCCAAATATAGAAGTAAATAAGCTTGCAAACACAGAGAGTCAAAGAAACACAATTTGCACGCATTCTGATAAATTCTCAGAAAATGTTAAGGGCACAAGCATCACTTCCGCTTCTGGTTGAAGTTGAGGGACAAGGCAGAGTCCGGCAAGGCATAGTCATCAGACTATGTAACCTTATTCCAAGTCAGGGTTGAAAATTTAATCCTATTCTACTTGGGATTGAAAATGGCTGAGTTTTTTCATCCACGTTGCTACTCTAAATTTTACTTAGACATGTTTTGAACAAAGAAAACCAGGTCTAAAAAGTTTTTCTTTGGCCAGGAAAGCACCCTGAACCAAAATCTTCTACCTTGTAACTGAAGAACTTTTTTGGGGGTCGAAATTTGCTAAATGAGTTACATACTATATGTTCATGGATTTTACTTGGGGAGAAGTAGGGTATCATGCAGTAGCTATCTAAGTACAGGTTCCCGGGCCTAAATCGAGTTTTTTGGTCAACTCCAATTATGTCAACTCCTTGCTTCACATCCTACTCATGAGTTCTCCTATATTTCTTTTCACCTTCAGATTTGACTATCATATACTATGTGCAAATACTATCACATAAACGCAATTTCCTTTCCTCTATTCTAATTCTGCGAAATCTAGGGAAAAAAAATATATAAAACAGTGAAATCTTCCAGGGCTTCCGTCTTGATCTGGTAGGGAGTTGCAGCTCACAACATCAAGAGGCATCAGCCAAACTGTCTCGTATGAAACCCTGGAAAAGTAAATTATCAACAGGCTATCAAGATTTATCTCCTAGATCCCACACTGAATCATTTCGCTAGTAGGACAAGTCCTATCTATTGACCCCATTGACTTTAGAATAGGCACAATGGTGCATAAGCCAATAGTGAAAGCATGTGCTAAGGACCTATCTTGAATTATATTAAGGAGGTTAAATTGGTGCCCCACATACCATGCAGCACCAAAAAGCCCAGGTAGTATATGATTAACTATTGTAGTAAAAAGAACCCAAAGCCAAGACATAAGCTCCTGTGAAAGAGAGACATGCAATGCATACAGAAAAGCAAACATGACAACAAATTACAAAGATAACCAAGGTTGTTGGAACACACATGGCTTACCCATACAGGTACTAGTCCCTCTCTTCCCGATAAGCATCTTGACAGATTGCTTAAAGTATGGGTGAGATGATGAAAATTCCAGGACATTTCACAAAATTCCAGAACATTTTGCAAAACTAGGGAAATATTCACAATTTTTCCAGAAAGATTCAAGAACACCAAAAATTCCAGAAATATTCAAGCAATTCAAGGAATTCCAGTACCAGTGGCCACCATGACCAAAGGCCCTCAAGAACTGAGAGATTATCATATCAAACTAATAACACAAAAAGGATTAGAAGAGCCCAGTTACCATAAGGTAATTAATTTTCACAGAACTATTTTGACTGAAGGCATGAGGCCGCAATATTTTGCGGAACTAATTTTTGCAAATCACATACATTGATGGATTTTGCGGGATTGATTTTTGCGAATGTGGCAGTTTGAATAAGTGTTAGTGAAAATTCAAGGCTTTAAAAAGTGACTATATTCGTCGGCCTATCCTTCGTCTAGTATCCTTTTTCTTTTTCTCAATTTTGATTGCTTTGGCGGAAATAATTTTAGTGAATGGCAGATCTGGTGCACTTTGCGGAAATAATTTTGGCGAAAATTATCCAAATTCCCACAAATTAGTTTTGCAAAAATTAATCACCTTAGGGTAGTTGACGTCAAGACAATTTAAACTAGTATGACAATATATGGAACACTTCACAGCCTCCCTCCTTATTCTACAGGAAAACAAAGAGTCGGATTATCTAGCGCTGCTCTTCTCAAAACCTTCAGAAAAAAGTCATTTTCGATAATACAAAACTTACTTTAACAGCATCTTGGAGAAACCATGACTCAAATCTGTCCTTTCATCCCCAACTCGGACGCTGCCCTCATTGGTGAGGTGCGAAGTACAAATAGGTCTACAATAGGCTCAGTTGCAGGGGCAATGATATGTCCATGGCCTCAACTCATAGCCCTCTTGAGGGCAGTGAGTTGGTATTCAACATTCCATCACAGATGGCTCAGTTCAACTCTCATTGTAGGCAATTCTGCGAGCTGAAACAGACCACCTAATACAAGAAGAACAAAACTACCTATTCAATACTTCACAGGACTGAGGGCATTCACTATTTTGCAGAATATTTTTTTGCAGGACGATTTTTTATTGTGCTAACAGTTCATTGACAAGACATGAATTCAATCTACATCATCGCAAAGCAACAATATACTCAACAGTGCTAATCAACAGGGAAGCCGAAAAATATTGCTTACTAGCATTAAGGCATCTGAGAATTTTCAGGTAAATTTCTGCTGAACCACATATCTCTCCCGAAACATATTAACAATCTCATGACAAATGTACCTTAACATATAAAATAGTAAAAAATAAAGCTTTCTCAATAGCTACCTCACAATCAAATTCCCAGCAAATAAAATCCAATCTAGAATATCAGGATCCAAACTTAACTAATACCAATTGTTGTAACTCCAAAAAGATAGAAAAGAGAGATACGATGACACTTTCACATCTTACTTCCACTTTCGACTTCCTTAGCCTTTGATTCAAACAGCTCTAAACACCTTCGCCAAACCTTTTCATTTTGATCATCAACCTTCATCAAATATGGTGTGAGTTTTTTGGAGAACCGCTCACTGCTCTCGCGAGGAAGCACAGATGGCAAATGATCAATGGCCAGAACATCTACAGGTAACTTTGACTTCTCCAACTTGACGTGGCGTAAGGGAACCTCCATTGTGGTGATGCTTTTGTATATCGGGATAGGATTATTGGCACTGTTTGGATCACAACTAACATCCACAACCATGGTTAACTTGCGCTCATCTTCAAGCATTTCTCTAGTTAAAAAGGGAGGTATACGCGGCCCAGAGGATGGCAAATAGACACAATTTAAGAAAATATCATGAGACAAGATCTCTTTGAATGGTCCACCAGCTTTGGTTTCATCAAGATCCCACAGGGTCATGGATGATCTCTCAAACCCAATCTTTTCTGCCATTTCAATAGCACCTGCTCCGCATCTGCCAAGAGCTCCAATTATAATAACCTTTGGCTTTACCTCAGACTTACCTTGCAACTTTGCTACTTCGGATAGCCTGGTTTTGATTTCGTTGATGAATAACTTCTCATTCGGGTACGCCTTGACAGATGGGTATGAGTCATGTGGATTGAGTTTTTGATAACACCAAGCATGAACACCAACTCCCATACCTACCAATAGTCAGAAGGAAGAAAAGATATATGAGAACAATCAGTCCCAGTCCTAGAGAATCATAGTTTCAGATAAGATAAGTTAAAGTTAAAATATTTTTTTTTTCAACAAAATCAATAAATCAGCAGCATGTATTAAAGCAATAACGACAAAAAACCACAAGCTTCATGAACGACACACATTGCCACGCAGATATGCTAAGCGCATTATCAGACAATGGCTACCCAAAAAAATTGAACATGGGACAGATAAAATTTTAATAGATCACCTCAGTTCAAGATTCCACAAATAAAATCTTTGCCCCTAGTTGCACTAGAAGTACACCCGACAAAACAAGGTGAGCTTTTATAGTATCTATCCAGCCTGTGTGTGATTCAAAGCAATTTTCACAAAACGTTATCCGTTTCACCTGACAGCCATGCATGCCAAAACACCAGTCCATACTACATTAACCCATTCTCTATTGGGCCTTTTTCCTGACTCTCCACAAATGGCACCTGCCACCCTTTCCAGTAACTTTCATCCACATAAAGCTACAACTACCAATCTACGTGCATATGAGGAACAGCAGGACAAATACGCTGTTTTAGAGTAGTCAACCACAACTTTATGCAATGAAAATTATTTGTGTATGACGTAGCACCAAAAACATTTTCCTAAACTTATTTTGAAACAACAGATCTTCTACAGAACAGAGGTGGCATATTGCAGGGCTATTCTGCGTCTAAACACATATATTAATTTTTGCAAACTCAACAAGCATCGTAGTGATCCATTTGATGGTATGACCAGCTTCAAAGAACATATTGTGATTTTTGAGTGGTCCTTATTTAATTAACAATTAATTTAAATCAGGATCAAATCATTCAAAAATTTGGGTTTCAAACCTATAACACAGATGAGCATGGGAGCATTTCAACAGGAGGCTATATTTCTCCTTAGCATACAAAAAGATCTGTTTAGCTCCTGATATTTAACCTGAACTCAGACGTTCTTCTTCTCATAGAAGCCTGACCGGCCTGCACCCACGTTCGGAATGAGCATCTGACAACTGTCACGCATGTACTAGATATACCAGCATCCGAAAAATTTGGATGGTGAAGTGCAGCGACAGTTGCTCATAAATAATTCATGATGAGGGCAGAGACAAAAGAACTAGCTTCCTTGTGTGAAGTCTTACATTGTGGCATTGGCCTATAAATTATCCATAGTGAAGACTACAACAATACACCTCTGACAAATTTCGTTGTAACCTGGAACCAGATCTCCATCCCTCTATACTGGAGCTGACTGCTCCTACCCCTGTGGAGGGAAGGGATCAGGCCCTCAAGGCCCCCATTTGAAGATGGAACTATCTGATCTCAGGTAAATTTTGCTGCGACAGTTGTCAGATCTCCCTTCCCTCTACATGGTAAAGAGGGATGGAGAGATCTGGTTCCAGGTCACTAATACTAGACTTGTCATCAAAAAACCTTTCCGAGACAGTCTTCCCACTCAGAAGTCAGACCCTCTAATTAAGACATCAGCATGGGCACTCACCACAAAACCCTGCCATAGGGCTGAACTCATGAACGACTCTTCTGCCATCATCATCAACCATAAACTCCACATCAAGAAGTTTACCACCTCCATCCATAAATCTCTTCATTAGAATCTTCCAATCATCCTGGTACTTGAACACATGACCAAACATAATATGACGGTGCTTCAATGGACTGCCATCCTCAGGCAATTCCTTTATTCCTACAATGACAGCATTCCTAGGGGCATCCTTCCAAGATCCAGGAGCAACTAATTGAAAACCAAGCTTTATGTATTCATCATCAGGAATTATCCGTTGTCCGTTTGATTTTTCAATAGTGAGATTTACACCAGCATCCCTCAAAGTCACACAATCTTGAGGAGTAATGGCAACTCTTCCTTCTCCAGGCTTTGTCTCACAACGTAGCCAGAGGTGAACCATTTTGATTCTATCATTAGAAAAGGTATGATTGTTAAAAATATTTCTAACTAAAGCAGCATGTCGGTAAAAAAGCACTTTTGAACAAGAAACTAAAAGCTCCATTAGTTTCAACAGCATAGGCATTCCTAGCGTTTACACACATGGAAAGAGCATGTACAGTACAAAACCCGAGGGGAAGCAACATGGTAAATCAGCCTGCAGTGATATAGCGATGAGAGGTGTTTAAGATAGGATTACTTTGCACACAAGGTCTAAAAATCTGTCACATGTTTACGTAATTTGTTGAGATAAGCTTGATAAAATCCAAAAACACAGTGCAGTATCAGTTATGACATTTACAATTCGGGGGATGTGTAGTATGAAATACAATTCAGCTCATGAATTACTGGTACAGCAGTACAAGAAACAGATACATACTAATAGGAAGCACAAAAGAAAATCAATTTTTGAAAAGCCTGATCTGATTCCAGATTGTTAAGGGCTATATGAAGAAGGAAAACAAAATAGAAAAAGCACAATTGCCACGAGGATGTTGCAGAATTCAGGAGTAGTCACAAAATGGTTTACATACTCAAGGGTCATTTACAGATCTGGGTCATCTTTGTCAAGATTCCTTCAGTATTAGGCAGATAAAAATCCCTCCCACTTTATCATGTGAAACTTAGGCAAAAAATCCATCGGACCTTGAGAAGAACGGCGGGGGTAAGATGAAACATTGTCAGCCTTTGTGTTCCTACATGAACTGCACCAAACGTTTCACTATAACCTATTTTTAGTAGCAATAAATAGTCAAGGAAATTATATTTAGTGGTCTATTGCTAAATAACCAAATGATAGTGTAAAGCAAACATCCACCTTCTGAACAATAGAATATCATGATTGGTGATAACAATGATGATAATACAGTTCCGAAAACTGAACTGCTTTTCTTATCAGACAGAGGTTGATTTGTGGAAGCCAGCTCCAAGCCAAAATGGCTCCCCTTCCGGGATGGGCCCTGCATCCACAGAAATCTGATGGCACGTCATCTGATGAGGACTTGGAACCACCAGGAAAGATGACAAATTCAACTGGTGGTTGGGATATGGTGCGGGCCCTTGAGTAAGCATCGCCTGCCTCCTGCAAGACACCAGCCAAGTCCTCAGACACCATCTGCCCAGATATACGCCAGGCCAAAACACATAATTGAAGAGGTCGCTGCAAATTGTATCATTGTTGCCGAGCGTAGCCCACGAACACAGAGCCAGTGCTTAGAACAGCATCTTAGAAAGGGTATGCCAGAGGTCACGAGATAACCCTACGAATGAGGCCAGTGGCATCAAAGATTCAGATCGAGAGCGCAGAAAAGAACTAATGCCTAGCCAATATCATCGAAACCTTCCCTGCAACTCAATCCTTCACTATCCACCACGAGCACACAAACCAAGGTCATGCGTCACCCTCCGGCGGGCTACAGCAATCGTCTCAAACTTACAACTAGTAAAAAAAAAGGCAATTCCTAGCAAGCCAAACAAACCTCCATGGACACTTTTTACCAACGGCCTTTCTTATTGTCAATGATCTTTCCCATTGTCCCTAGTCGCTAGAAAAACATATGCTTGAGATTAAAAGCAATATCTACAATGAACATAATACTTCCATTCAAAGCTACTCTGATGCGAAGGCACTGCTATTCAAAGTGCGGATTAACCAATAGCAAAAGAACTCTTTCTTATTTCATTTTCCAAACCCCACAAATATTGATCAATTTCCACCCTCCAAGAAAAAGCTATTGAGGATCATTGCACTGTATACGAAAGGCAGCGTTTGCAAAGGACAGATTGAACAAGAGCGGCAGTTTCCACTTCCACACGTACACGCCATGGTACCACAAGAAATTCCCACTGATGCAGTCACAGAACATAATCACCGAAACCGACATCACAAGTAGCAGGTCTGGTTCAAACACCAAAAATTATTGAATGTCATCGTATCATTGAGTGGAGCAGAAGGCGGGAGGTAATTTTGGGGACACATTTGCAGAACTGTCCGAAAACAGCGTTCAAACGTCTTACCCAGCAATGTGCAGCCACCATTTGTGAGTACGGGCAGTAAGTTACTTATGTTCTCGTTGAAAAGTGAAACATCGCTTTGTCATTAACATAATGTTTTACTATACCAGGGTTTCCTGTAGACTATCAGCGCTGTGGTGGAGCCCCCTTAAAGGGTAGGGCAGAGGGCATTTTTGATGGGGGGCGGTGCATTGCCGGATAGTCAAAAATATTGCGACGCACATGTGAAACAATAGAAAATCACGCTATTCTTGCTACAAAGAGTGCTGATTTAGCGTGTATGTGTTATTAATACAAAAATCACTGAAAAGCATGATGAATTCATTCAATAAACATGTAAAATCTGCAGACCATATATCAGGCAAATTTGTCGAAAATTTGGGAAAATAATGGGGGGCGCCCGGTGGGGGGGCAGGCCATTAGATTGGGGGAGTGCGGACTACTTTGGGGATCATGGGGCGGGCGCCCCCTCATGCCTCATAGTAAAAAAAAAATTCTGAAGGAGTTTGTTGAGTCTGGTGTTCATGAAGTGAACAAGTGCTGCAATGCCTTCAGGCAAAAACAAACGACTCACAGCCATCTCTGTTTTGAGGACTGGCCTTTAAAGATGCACATAATATGTACGCACAAAATGTACTACAGAGTCAGCCATAAGGTTCATCAATATTTTGGGGGCGAACAAATGGAAGCTACAAAGAAGACCCGTCCCAGCGTCGATCCCAACTATAGTCGACTATAAAAGAAGCATCGCGACTATCGTTCCAGATAGGACTGGTACCGACGAAGGTAACCCCTTCAAAAACTATCTCTAATAAAGGGTCAAAACTGGAGAAAAACGGCTTGTAGGCTCAGCATGGGAAGGGTCAATACGCTCTAAGAATCAATTGTTTCATCGTAGCGTACTTATTCAGGGCTTATTTTGGCGCCATGTTGCTATCGACTACCAAACGCAACAGGCTGCCCTGCAAGGTTAAAAACAATAAGATTCTTTGAAAAATATGAAAAAAGTTGTCCTTTTTCTGGAAATCGAACGCATGCCCTGCCCTTCTAGAATATGCCCTGCTCCGTAAAAAGACACAGAACATAACAGAGAACACGATAAGAAAGAATATGATGACAAAAGGTTAAGCAGCCATGACGGGAAGCGTAGATACCAATTAGACGGAGAAAATGCAAAACACTTCGGTGTAATGAAGTAAAATACCCCAGGGAGAGACCAGTGAAGCCTCTTACCCTCCCCCGATCAACAGGGAATAGCTTTGTCTATGACAGGACCAGAAACATAATGACATCAAACTGCTTATTAAAATAAAGGACACAATACAGATGACTTCGGCGGTTAAGGACTGAAACCTATGACAAAAGCTAATGGCAGCCAAAAATTGCAAACCATGAACTAATTCGAATAATTTCCGATTAGAAAATGGCAGCCGCAAAGCATCAGTACTAGCGGCCTGGACGTAGTTTTCAACATGTCTTATCAGACCTTTCATTTAAAGGCGTGCGATCGCATGCGCACATGCGAAACCAGCCACAGGCGTGCCACAAGTCGCACGCCTGCTATCATCATTCCGCACGCACTGTTTACTACTTTTCTCTCAGAATCAATGCTTCAAACTGCTGTTTCTTTCTGCCAGAAATCATCATAATCAATCAGGTAAACACTACTCAACATTACTACACGCTTCTAATCATTGAAATACATGCATCTGAGTGACTAGAAAGTCTAGCAGCTGGCAGTTGCGACGCTTCTTTGCTTATGTAATTGGGGTGATTCTTCTGGAGAAAAAAATTATCTGTTTATTCTACAATCATAATGGTGATTTTAAATTTTAGCTCTTTGGTCTTAAAATGATCGCTGAACACATAGAGCCAGATGTCCAGCAGAAGGCGATCGCTGATGATTCGCATTTTGAAGCGCAAACTGAAATGTTTTTGTGTATTGTATGTCATTACGATCCGCATAATTTTTTTGCAAAAATGAAATAATGTAATCTCATATGTGTGGATATATTATAAGCCGGAACAGAGCTTTCAAAATCATGCCAGAGCATAATTTCATTACCCAGATATTTCCTTGGGACCCTGTGCAGTTTTCACCAGAAGCCGTGGTGATTTTGCTGTTCTCTGCAAATCCAAAATGGTGTTCGGAGAAGCAGATCACCTATGGTTGCAAACAGTGTGCTAGGAATTAGAGGGATGTTTGATCACTTACGAACATATAATCGGAAATTTTATGCGGCATTCATTGAAATAACATGTACATGTTGTTGATGAAAGCGTATTATGGAAAATTTACATTGTCTTCACTAGCAAATGGTAGGTGTTTGTGTGATGACCACCTCTTTCATTGAGCGTCGTAGTTGGCCGAACTTTTGAATGGGTTTAATTTTCTGAGGAAGTTTGAATACTCCATTATTAAGGTTCTTTGTGGAAATATCGGTTGATATGGACTTAAAAATTAGTTACTAGGAAGGTAATTCACTACTTTTGTTAAGCAGGTCTTGTCTACACCAACAACATCAACCAGACAGTCGCACACCACCTACCAAAAAGGCGTGCGAACGTTCAGCACTTTTATTCACGGAGAGGCCTGCCTTATGGAGCCCAAGACTCAGCTTACACAGGGGACCAGTCCACATAATAGCTACAAACAGGAGTCAAGAATGTACTTTGTCATTTCTCTGCAGAGCTGAGATTGGGCTATAAATTGCCAAAGTTCCGATTTTATTAATAAACACATTCAAATGCACAATGCATCAGGAGTGAAGGTCAAAGCAGGAATTATAAAGGAGAATGAGGCAAAAAAGAGTTGCACTTTTGTTGATATATTGTACATGGTCTTCATTTTCATGAAAATGCCACTAAACCATGCAGGTGACTCACCACAGCAGGAATTAGAAACCAAAATACATTGACAAGAAAGGCTCGCTCTTTGAAATTAGGTACCTTGCCTTTCATGTAGTGGGTTAGCATTGTGATGAAACACAAGGAAAGTCAAACTACACACTGCCTGATATCGCAACTTTGATATTTAACACAAGCATGTGATGCCCTTTGGTCATAAATTTGAAAACCATGACACGTGATACGAGAACATGGGAAGACAAACAGGTAGTTAAAAAATAGACAGTCTTCACCTTTGCATAGCATGCCAATCAGATCCTATCATAGAGAGAAAAAGCGTCTGAGGATTAGACGCTGCCCTTCCTAAATCCCCTTGAAAGTGCCCATTTTGGTAGACTAGCAAGTCTCTCTCTTGGAAACGTTGAACCAAAGTTAAATAATCAGCCAACTCAACATCGCCCATCCCACTTGAAGAAAACGGAGAGACAAGCTGGTGAATCTTAGCCATCAGAGCAATCTTACCATGCATATTAGTTTACAGCAGTAGTGCCGCCTATCAATGATTAGCCGGTGTGAACTCAATGCCTTGTGCTGCAAATGTATGTCACTCTAGCAGTAATTACTTCCTCGCAAATCAGTGAAGTGAAAACGTTAATCATCGGAACAATGCTTGATAGCTAGAGCAATGATGGAAACAATTCATGAATTCTTGCGTGCACTAGGCGATTGACCGGTGTGACAAGAATAGCATTGCCGAATTTCATTAGTCCCTTTGTCAAGTACTGCCCTATCTATGACTGCTAATGGGGGTAGCATAAGAGATAAGCCTGCTAGATGATGTTGTCATATACTGCAGAGGTCGTTCAGATAAAGGAATATGCAAGTCTACATTTTGGTGAAAATCACACTCAAATATGCCCTCTCTTACCCTTGGCGGACAGTGCCCTCAACATTACATCTGACAAGTTTTTCTGATAGGAAATTCCACTAAGAGTTTCATCCAGATAGACTCCCAAGCATGTGATACTGAATCATGTATGAATGGTCTGGGCAAGGGGATTTAATTTCTTTTATATGCACAGTCTGGCTGAGGAATTTGTGGAAAACACATTCAGTTCTTCTTTAGCCTGCTCAAGGAGTCCTCAAGGAAGTCAGTATCTCTCACAGTGAACTCACGGTAGTAACCTAATGTGATTAACAGTGGCAGCATAAAAAACTCAGCAATGCCGTTTTGAACAAACGCTCTAGTCACCTGCTCTCGCACTTTCGATTGCAAATTAAGCAAACTTAAATCTTGCCATACATTCCACCTGCTGCTTTGTCATGTAGCAAAATTAGTATCTGTGCCTTAGTTCAGTTTTTGTGAGATCTTGCTAATTTTTAATAGAAGAGTAAACGCACTGCTTACCAATTCTACCAGACCTGGTAACCGAGTCAAGGGGGCTAGGTCTGGGAGAAGGCTAGTTTTTCTGAACTTTAGAAACATCATATAGCAAATTGTATAAAAAAGTCATGATTAATCTTTTTTGAAGAATCTTAGGACCGGATCATGCGGGAAGCAAGCCAGTACTATCTATAATATGATATACTTCAATGGAAGAGATAGATTAATGAAGGGTATTTGCATGTAATAGAAACAACATAACGACATATGCTGGCGTCTAACAGAGACCTATGCTTAAAATCATTAATGCGTAGTTTCCATAATTCCCATGACGATGTCATATTCCTTTTGAAAATCAGCAACACAGTCCATGTTCTGTGTTTGTCACGACATTCTCCAATATTTTCAGTGATAATAATCAGAGCATGAACATTGAAATACCGACATTTGAAGGCCAAACTGAAAATTGAAAATGATATTATGCTTTTCATGAACGCTGCAAATACAAGAGGGTATTATTAGCTTCTCAACGAATTTATTCATATTATGGAGTAGAGACATTGATGTACAATTGAAAACCACCAAGGAAGAGTCATTTTGTGCCGTCGTAACTAAACAAGATAAAAAACTGCTCTAGAAACAATACTTTGGATTTCAAGAAGAAGTTCAGTCTCTATCAGTAACAGGAGGCTTTAACCCTCTGACTGCCAAGCCGTTTTGTGGTCAACAATCAGTGACGTATATATACGCCATGGCTGATGCAACGGAGCGACCATGGCGAATTCGTGTCAGCGACCAATGACGTATATATACATCATAGCAGCAGCAACTCATGAAAACGCATGGTCGCTCTTTTACACCTAACATAGCGTATATATACGTCATTGATCGTTGACTGCAAAACGCCTTGGTCGTTCCGAAGGGTCCGCCATGACGTATATATACGTCATTGGCAGCCAAAGGGTTAAATTGGATTCACTGCACGAAGTTCTCGCATGATTGACTATCAAGCAGGCCTCGACGGGAAAAAATCAGTAGCGTGCGGTGCACCGCACGCCTTGAGAAAAGTATTACAAATGGCGTGCGGTAAAAAGCACACCCAAGAATGAAAGAC
>JAOBRC010302239.1:0-13424 GCA_027575255.1 Scolionema suvaense
GACTGATGATGGAAAATGTTATTTCCGAAACATGTATCCAAAATTAAAAAGCGTTGTTCTTTTTGTACAATTCAAAGTGATAGTAAATATAGAATTTCATACAACTGCCAGAAATCCATTAAAGCTTCTATAAATTTTGGAAGCCATGAACACAATGACATAGGATGAATAACAAAGAAATGGTGCACGTTGTCTATGGCATCAATGAGTGACTACCAGCAATGTTATTAAAGAGTTACTCACTACCACAATCGCAATATACGGAACGCCCTATGAGTCCCTCTGGCTGTCATATCAGGAACAGAATGGCTGCCCCCAGAAAACATTACTACAAAGTCATTATTCGTGAAGAAAAAGATTAAAACTCTCTCACTCTTTCCTGCTCCTATACAAGCAATGCTTTGCCATTTCGTGAATTATAGTCACAACATCGAGAGTAAAAACATTCTGACTTCCTTGAAATATCTTAAAGTGAACTTTATCACAGAGAAACAGTGCGAAACATTGAAACAGTGCCATACATTGAAACAGTGCCAAACATTGAAACAGTATCATACATTGAATCCCAGTCAGTTGTTTGCCCGATGCATGTATTTAGTAACAAAATAACAGAAACCACAGAGCCCAACGGAGTCAAATAGAGCATTCTTAGAACAACATAATTATTGGTAGCAATAACTTACCACATCCTACTATATCTGAAATTCCAACACACATTTTTCCCTCAAACTCATCAAGATCGAACTTCAAGTTGACTCCACGAATGATAGTGTGCGGAGAGTTGAGAGTCACATGTAGCGTACTCATCGTGATGGAATGAGATAACTAAAAATTAATTGATTTAAATAAGAGTAAGGTTAGCGTATCTATGCCTAATTCTGTCTAGCTCCTAATTCCGTCCAGCAACATATTTTTGTTTTTTCTCGCGATGGGTCGCAGCTATACCCACCATTTTTCCTTCATTTCCAGTGCATATTATAGCAGTCTCGGAACCAAGTTGAATTTTTGCTGATTACCTACCAGCTATTTAGTTATCTTCCAGAGAGACCGTGTGGTTACCTTTCGTGATTTTTTTCTGAATGGCGCGACATGCCACAACCTTTGCCTTCATTTTGTAGGCCGGACTGACATTATATTGAACAAAATTTTGCTAAAAAACATCAGCTTTATGTAGTTGTTGGCTGACAAAAGACAGCGCTTAACTTAGATAAAACTGAAAATATTTGCGTTTTGGACAGAATTCGGAGCACAAAATGTGTCTCAAACTTTAGCAATAAAATCAGTCTAATCATACGGCAACCAATTTTTTTCTTGATTAATGGAAAAAAATGAAAAAATGAAAGGGCTAATAATTTGGTTTGAGGCTAGTTTGCTTTGCCACCGAGTGTTTCATTGCTCCTGAAATTCCTCCTGAAATTGCTCCTGAAATTCTGTGATTAAAACACTATGAAGGTTCGATCCAAAGATTAATGGTCTAGTGTGACAAGAGCACTAGACCTTATTGAGATGGACTAGCGAATTTTACTGATGAGCAAGATGAACAATACACATGAAGTCGATCATGAATTACGTTGCCGCATGCAGAGAGTTTACGACAGAGCAGTTACACACACTAGAGAGCGATAACACACTCTCCCCTTTTGCAGGGTATGCATTTTATGTCGATGAAAGGACAAACATCATCCAAAAGAGAGAAGAAAAACCCATTGGGAACATGAGGTTGATAAAAAACAGTGCAATTCTTACTTCTGGGTGAGCATGAGGAATATCTGGAAGCCAGTACTTGTGACTCTGGCAGTGGCTTTAAACATGTTTTACGGGCGCCCAATACTCAGCCTATCCAGACGGTCAGCTTACCAATGATAACAAACACAAATGAACAACAAAGACAAGAACAACATAGGGCCATACATAACGCCAACAAGCAAAAACAACGGATCAAACAAAAAAACAAAAACACTAATGTTGGCCAACATGTCAACAAAAGAAAGAAAAAAAATTAAAAGAGAAAAAAACAAAACAAGAAAACAAAAAAACAAAATTTATAAAAAGGCAAATAAATAATTCATTATGCACATATTCTCAATAAACTGGTAATTATTGAAACAGACAGCAGACTAAAACATGCTGAAACAAAGGTGATCCATGAAACGCTAATCAGAGGCTACATAAAATAAGATATAGGGAAGTCGTATTTGACAAATCAGAAATGCTGGCTGACTTTCTAATAAACATTCCAAAACAGTCGACAACTAATTTGGACAACAAATTGCCATAACATGACTTCGATGATTTTAAAACATCTTCCACTGAAGTTTTCCATTTTAAGGGATAAATACGTTTATGCTAGTGGGATCCATGAAATCATTGTAAAACAGCAATGATTTTGAAGGGAAAAGCCTTCCGAAAATGTGGCATGCTAAGTTTCATCGTTGAAACCCATGGCTAATAGTCAAGCACTGTCACTAAGTGCTAGGGCACTCAGGAGAGTATCAATTGGCTGCCACACTCCGTCTCGCCCACCCTTGCGGGATTAAATAATGATTGCAGCATGGTCATGTTGAACAACTATGACCTATAAATCGCAGCAAATAAACAACAAACATAAATACTACATGGTTATAGTGGTCATAATATGGTCTAAAACTTTCAATGTCACAACAACTATGAGAACAGATGGTATCATCAACAAATTACATATCAGTTCGTTAAAACAGCAAGTGGTACGCATACCGAAACTTCCTGCCATGAGTGAGTGAAAAATTTGATGCTTGGTGTGACTTGAACATCATTCACCTTTGCCGTAACAGTAAACGATTGTAAGTAGATGCCTTCTGAAAAGAAACCCTAGAAAATCAAGTCACGTAACTCTCACATCTGTAGTAAAGGATTATTGTGGAAGTGACGTAAATGGCCAAACCCAAAGCAAGCCGATGCATGATTCCTATGATGATTCATATGAGAAGTTGTGTTGCATTGCCGTTGGACAGAAGAATTACAAGCAACTAATAAAAGGTCTTCCAGGGCCAAGTTCAGAAAGGTTTAGAGACCGGTATACAAGTTCGTGCACCCACACTCTCAAGCCCAACCTCACAATGATAGAATGATTTTGTTCCTCAATAAACTGTAGTATTTTAGTAATTTTTTCCCGCATAGGAGTACCGCTATTACTCTGTCTACTTTTCAAATCAACGGTTTTGCAACTAAAACCTTCCTTGGAATGGATGAATGATAATTCTGTTTGAAATTTTCCCATATTTCTTCGTATTTAACCTGTGTGCACTAGATCAACAGGTCTCCCCAACCAAAGCCTGGACGTGAAAAAATTTAGATTTCACAAGTTATGTCACGGGACACATAACAGAACACTAAAGTAACTACCATTATTTGCCATAGAAGACAACTCTTTTACATTTAAACATGTTTCACTGTAGTATCGTCAGTAGAACTAAATTGTGCCCAACTCTTTACAATAAACTTTATCTGAGAGGTCCTGTTAGATAGCAATACAAGAAGCAGAGCAAGACAGGCGATAAAGAAGTAGTACAAGAAACAAAAAAAGAAAGTGAAATAGAAATAAATCCATAGAAAGCCAATCAATAGTTTTCTCAGGCATGGCAAATGCATGTTATAACAGTTACTTTCCCCTTGCACAAAGAAAATTACACAAATGTAATGAACAGTACTTAAATGTTCTGGAAAAATTCACAAGCTTCAAGACTGACAGTAGGACGGAACTCTATAATTATTGTCAAGGGCATCGGCAAACATCTTCTAACATATAACAAAGCAGATACAGGCATGGAAATATAATAAACTTAGCACAATCGAATACCGTAATTATCTGAAAGAGCGCCCCGGCTTGAATGAGCGCCCCCCTCAAATGAGCGCCCCTCTTGACAGCTGAGAAATTTAATGACCGCCCCGGCTTAAATTAGCGCCCCCCTCAAACCAGGAAAGGGGCGCTCATTCGGAAATTAATAATGTATGATGTGCATGGGCGCTAACTCAGATAGTTTATAACGGTGACAATCCAGAAAAGAATTATCTTCAGTCAGAAATTCTTTTTTTTTCTGTTTATAATAAGGGCGTTAACAAACACATTCCGTAATGATTCACGATTACTAGCACCTGCTTTGCATTTTTTGTAATGAGCGCCCCGGCTTGAATGGGCGCCCCCCTCAAATGAGCGCCCCTTCTGAAAGTTAGAAAATTAAATGAGCGCCCCGGCGCTCATTCAGATAATTACAGTAATTAAACCAATTAGAACTACACAGATCCTACCTGAAAATCTTCACCGGTCCATGTGTTTAATGAAAAACATTTATCATCAGCCACGTAAGTTGCTCCAGTCCTCCCTTTATATGAACCGATTGCACTGACGGATGAAGCTGGACCAGTTTTCGAGCAAGCATCTACAAGAAAAACAATAAAAGTGAAAGATTCGCCAATTGCCGCAGAATGAGCTAGTTTTACATAATATTTAGCACTTTCTTGTCCTTTACCCCGACTAGGAAGTCATGCTGAAGCTACTAAGATGCAGTTACATGACAGTCCGATAATCACAGGACTACACCACTTCACAATGGTCCCAATACTTATAGTGAGCAGCATACAATATGAGAAATTCAATAAATTGTTACTTGAAACTCCCAAACCTTATCAAGAGACTTTCAGGCAGTGTCAAGGAAAACAATGGAGACAATCATGCCAGCATTGAAAGCTTACTTTCACAGGCATTATTTACAACAAATTCCTAGATGAAGGTCAACATAGATAGGCATGGATAAACAATACAATGCCTATAACGGAATTGTTCTGACACACCATCTACCCTTACTTCTCCACTCTTCACACACAAGGAGCAGATATAGCACACTTCAAATCCTGCATGCAACAATACGGTACATAAAAATGAAAGCGGAAGTAGGAGAATAAAATATATCAAAAAAATACCTGTGCAGTAAACATAGCAGCTGATGAAATGGATTGGGGGAAGACCGCAATAAGCTGTGGTTGGAGCAGTTAAGTTCCTCGATGGGAGATAGCAACGTGTTCGTTCTCGTTTTCTGAATCCGTTACCACACGATACATTCATTCCCATATACGGATCGTCATAAATTATGCATGCACCCCACGAACTCCACACGTCATCCCATGTGCTGTTGGCTTGCCATTCAGCTTCCTCTATAAAATGAGAACATAAGAACACTAGTTCCACTGGTTGTTCAAAGTCTGAACAAATGTACGCTATGATCAGCCCTACTGAGGTAAAAAACTTGTGAAGTATTTTCTAATGCAGAATCTCGCTTTTAATTCCAGTAAATGATGTGGCTGTTCTGGAGGTATGGGAAGTTTCATGTGATACTAAAGCAATATACTAAATTTTGATGTGGTACCAGAGCCTTCAAAAATATGAAAAAAAGGTGCATAGCTTTTTTCTCTCTATAATATCCACGTTAAAGTTTGTAATTGAACTTTATACGAGCCAACTGAATAAGTAGACATATGGCCAAAAAATTCGCCATAAAAGAAATCATAAAGTCATGGTATTGTCATGATAAACCAGAGCGTTAGATCACTTGATTTGACTTAAACCCTGTTTGACAAACTTTCAAAAAGCGATCTCTAAGAAGGGCAGCTGCTAAACGAAACCCTGAAAACCTACCAATACAGTCAATGTTGCACTTTATAACTTCATACGGCACATTTCCGCATCGTTCCGGCACTACATTGGTTTCCACATTAGTGATCATATCAGTAGCATTACATTGTAGATATCTCCATCTCCCTCCTTTGGCGCAACTGTTAGGTAATACTGCCTCACAGTTAGTCCATGAAGTCCAGTCACTCCACTGATAAGCTGAAAGAAAAACACAGCGACGATGAAGATAGCTGTAAGGTTTTGTAGTATGAACACAGCAGTTCTGTGGATCTAACAACCAGAAGAATCCAGGATTTAGTTTCATTACTTTTTTTTCTTTGTCTATTTCTCCTGTTTTTCTCTTTGTGTTGCGGTTTATAATCCTCATTTGCATCTGATATGAAGTTGCACATAAGCGGTTAATTACATATAATTACTCTACAATTACATTTAGTTTGTTGATTTTGTTTAGGGACACTTTTATTGTGACATGCAATCCCGGTAACATATTGTTTAATTTAATTTATTGAAGAAAAAGAAAGACATGGTTATCACTACGTCTGAAATCAAAGGACACATCGAGAGCAAATGCTGTATCCTAATTACAGAAATCATACTATAACAGGTGATAATTGAAGGAAAACCCACGACAGAGGACACCATGTCCCCTGCAATATGTCATATACTCCTGTCTTCCATGAACAATTTTTCGACCCACTCACCAAAGAAATCATTTGTAGAGGTTGCTTCAAGGATAATGAATAAAACAAGAAAGACAGGCAACCCACATTTCAGATGAGCAAATATACGTCTTGAGTAGACAAATACTATAAAAGAGTGCCATGTTCATACTAATATATTTACGAATAATTACAAAGCTAGTAGCACATCACAAAACCAAGCTGTATCCATAATTTTTCAGCAATCCCACCCTTCCTCAAAAGGGCACCATGTTCATACTGATATACTTATAAACACTTATATGCTGATATACTTATAAACACTTACATACTGATATACTTACAAAAAATAGTTACAAAGGGAGTAGCACATCACAAGCCCAACCTGTATCCATAATCCCACCCTTGCTGTATTTTTAGTGTTCTGATCAGAATAGTGATGCATTCTTTGGAGTTCTCACTATGCAGTGATCTGAAAGCGACATTTTAGTTCATCGTTACAGAAATCCCTTCAGCAGGAGATGTAATCGACAATGATCCTCTGTACCATCCCCACAAGCCAATACATTTGCAAGGTTAAAAGAGTATGCCATTTCCTCTCTGCAAGTTTTTTGCAATGTTTTCAAGCTGTTTAGAAAGCTGCTGAAAGGGACTGTCTCACACAGAACTCATTGAATCTAAAGTTTTCAAGTTCAAACAGGTACGCTTTCTTTTCATAAGCAACATTTTACAATCAACACAAGACTTACATCCTCCAAAGCGTTTAGCAACTGCTAAGCAACACCCCAGCCAGGACAAGGTCCCAAAACATAATAATGTAGAAGAACAAACAGGACCGGTATAGCAATGCATAAGAAGAACATTTATCAAACAATGATCACTCTCTTTTTTCATCCCATTTTACAAGGAACTTTCCATCAACATACACTAACACAATTACATCATTGATAAGTTTCAGTTCTAGGGTTTTCACTTGACTTTGTAGTTGCGATATGGTAGTAGCTTTTACGATCTTCCTTATTCCTTTCTGAGTGATAATAATCACTGTTTCCAAACCATAAACCACTTTCCAAACTACTTCCACCATACACAAAGAGACTCTTTCTGTTTTGCGCACTACACATATTGAAACGCTTTTTTCTAGGACCCATAAGTAGCAGTCCCTTAAAGCATTTACTATTAGCCACTTAGTGATGGGCCTATATTTTCCTAAAATTAGCGCAGAGAATGTGATTTCAACAATTCAGATAAGCAATACAAAAAATGGTCACAAATGGCACTAAAGGTGAAAGGAATAGTGCGACAGCCTCACATATTAACTTACTACTATACTGATGAACAGATATCAACAACTTTCTGTTCCTGACAGTCGCAGCATGCTTCAGTGTATCACCCTGCCACGTATAAACATCAACATCTTCCGCTGCATATGTGTCATTAACAATAGTTTCATCGTCAATTAGTATACCAAGACTGTCACCATCGTTATACTGTAGAACATCCGGTAGTGTTATAAGGTTGCCACTAATATTGCTGGAAACCTGAGCAGTTACCTAGATAAGAGAAAAGCATACATGTGCATGTAAAATGGGTTGCATTTGAACAGTATCACGTCCTTGTGTGGCAGACAAATTTGAATTCTAAAAATACTACTTCAGTATCATTTTTAATCAAAAATGGAGGATTCTTATAGTATTCACTTTTCTAAGGAGTGGTTCAGTCATTTTGAGAGATGGCAGGTTGGTTCACATATAGGCGCTTAAAATCAATTTTTTTCAGAAAGTTTCATGGCTTTCTTATCCACAATTGTCAATTATCTAATAAAAACAAATGCACATCAAAATGTTACCCAAGAAACATGAAAAGCTATACAAACACTGATGCTTACTGATACTGATCTAACTCAGTCTATGAGAAAGACAGCAAGCGGTAGGGGCTTCATTGGAGTATATTTATGATGATTGTAATGTGCATACTCATGCTGTCAGCACGTGAAACCATTTCCATTTCCATTTTCCTACTACTGATTTCAATGAAATCTGATGGCTCCTTTCTTTTGAGAACTTGTAGTGAGGTAATCTCTATAAGAATAGTGTGGTCTCAGACTGCAAATAACGCTTTTTGTGTCACACTACTTAACGCTCCTCTACTGCTTGACTTTTGAAATGACAATTCCGTAGGCCGTCCAACTTAGAACAATCAGACTAAACAAACACTGAACAATTAGTGAGAAGCAAGTTTATAAGTTTATAGTTCATAGTATCATCTCAATAACAAAGTACCAGAAAACAAATGTGGAGATGGGGTCTATCCCTGTCCGTCATGATTCACCTCATCAACCCATAGATAGGCCAACAAATACTCAATAAAAATACCAATATCTGCTGCTGCCACTTCAGCGTTTTACGCCTGTTTTATACGTTGAGCCGAGCTAAGCCGAGCTGATCTCAAAGTAACGGGATCATCTCGCATGCGATTGGCCCTATAAAATAGTGTCAAGCCAGGACTGGCTGAGCCAAGCCTAACAGTTCGCAAACTGGTAAAATCGTGCTAGTGCGACCCCCTCCCCCTTTGGTGGTGGAGTTCGGAAAAATGTCCGAAACAGGGGGGTGTGATAGGAAACATTTTGTAGTATGGGGTAGTCTCTCTCGAAACAGAATGAGATCACCCTGCACACAATGGAAAATGCGTACTTTTTATGGAGCTGGAAAACACCGCAAAAAGGGGGGGATGATTTATAAGAGGGGTGAGACCCCTCTGCACAGTATGTACTGGGGCTCATGAATGCCCCCCTCCAAGACCCAAACTATTGCATAACAGGGCTCCTCAGCAAAGCCCTAGGAATAAACCCAGCACATGAAACAGAAGAGCGATTGAACGGTCAGGATAATT
Source organism: Scolionema suvaense (assembly GCA_027575255.1). Lineage (NCBI taxonomy): Eukaryota > Metazoa > Cnidaria > Hydrozoa > Limnomedusae > Olindiidae > Scolionema > Scolionema suvaense. The sequence continues at coordinate 9,217 of JAOBRC010302239.1, forward strand.
ACCATCCTTAAATTGTTCCCTGTTGGGATCACCTGTCGCACAGATAGCTATCAGTAAACAGATGGTCAGACCGAGGTAAACTCACAGTTCCTTTTTTCAAAAGTGGCTGTTTTTCTTTTCTATTCAGATAAAAGGTCCCCACCCGTAACATATCACACAAATTGGTTGATATCGCCCTTCTAACTTCTATGAGGCCCCAAGGCCATCAATAATCATTACTAACACTTCGACAAAGTATTTTCTGAAGCAGCTTGACACAAATTCCTATCAGAAATTTACGAATTAGACCAAACACCAAAACAAAAATAGACTCCCACACAAAGCTCTTGTAACAACAAGGCTCAAAAATCACAGAAAATTAAAATTTTTTGTGCATGGCAACTACAGTACTGCTCGAAAATAAGGTTCTCTTCCCACACTTTTCAGAACAAGAGGGGCACACCCTTTATTTGTTCATACACACTTCTTTTCATTTCATGTGGCAGATCTAGGTAGGAGGCACTTTTGGGCCATGGGGACAAATGTCTATTTGTGTTTATGGACTTCCCACTCATTTGCCACTCATTCTCCACTCAATATGTGTGACTAATGAGTGGCATGAACACATCCAGAACACACCTGCATGCCGAGGATAAATTCTTGTATACTCAACAAGTGAAAACTTTGCTTTGCAATTGCAGCATCTATCAGTGTGAAATTTGGTACGGGAACTAAAAGATATAAGTATGCAGCAATGCATAGTAAAATTTTGAAACACAGTTTCCTTTAATAGCAACGCAAACAGATTCAGTCATACCTGATTCCTAACATGAAATCCAAGAGTTGTTCGCGTCAGTGAATAAAAGACGACCGTTGAGTTTGCCAGAATTCCCGTAAAGTTGACCGACGACACATGACCAGGTCCAGCCAGTTGTGTATTCATAACCACGCCATCTACTGTCCCTTTGAAACCTACATGACAAGACATCCAGCTATAGGAACAAGACTTAGTGATCATTCTCGTCTAGCCTGGTAGAATTTGACATCCAATACCAGTTATTTTAATGATTAGTTAAAAGCAGAATAAGACACTTCAAGAGTACCAGCATCTTGTATCAATTGTGATCTAATTTGCGGGCACAATGTATTTCATTGTGTATTCATCGCACCTTGCACCCATATGCATCATCATCTGTCCTAGGAAAAAACATGATTATTGACCATGTGTTGGGACCCATCACTTGCAGCTTGTAATAAAACAAGAACCTTGTAACCTTGTAACCTTGTAATAAACCAGAAAGCTAGAATGGTACGCAAAAAGGTTTGTTTTTATTAGTTTGGGTCCATAACGTGCTGTTTTTGCTCAAGATGCAATGAATTCAGAGCTACTTTAATATGTTAATTAAGCCTCAAATCTAATGCCATTGCATTAAAAATTAAAATATTACTCAAACAGTTTTGATCGGGCACTCAGACGAATAAGAAATGTGATAACAAGAAGCTGTATTGAAGACAACATTGTCTTAATGAACAACCACATTGTCATTAATGAACAACCACAATGTTGTCTTCAATACAGCTTCTTGTTATCACATTTCTTAAAATATTACTCTAATTGCTAACAACAGCAACCAAGTCTAAACCATTCTTCCAGTGAATGTTCCAGACATTTGCATTCTGCAAGAAACGAAAGAACAAAAGTATACTCAGTCATTTCGGTCATTGTGGGAAAGGGAGGCACTTAGAAAGCGTTTGTGGAGCAAAATCTTGGCAAAAGAGAGGGGGGTCCGAAAGATAAGACGACTTGGCAGATATCTGATTTACAGAGGGGCCTCTCAGGCTTCTCCCAGAATATGACCTTGCCAGCGCACGTAATTGCGCACTGTTAGACTCATTCTCGACCCTGCCCGCGAGATAGATTTTCACATGTGGCAAGGGGGACGCCTTATGTCCTGGAACCCCAAACCAGGCATCCGAGGGTCTTCGCAAACTTGCCGAGCCGTGCTATGAACATAGTCGAGCTTGCTACCATGGTTTGTGCTTTAGAAAACACTTTCTCATACACCTGACCAAACAAGCTTCATTTATCAACTTCTAGCGTGTTTGCATTACAGCAGGAATCGCTAACGGTCATGCACAGTAGAACGCGCGACAATAAGCTCTGACCGAATGGGTGGGGATTATTTTCAACATGAACAATTATGTATTTTTTGCAATGTACAATACAGATTAGGGATAACTCATGCGAGTAATAAGTGATTATTCTTTGAATACCGAATACACGTGTTTGTATGTCACACTGATAAAATAGCCAAGCTATCAGGCACAGATCAGTGCATTTCATGTTTTTATTTGCAGGTTCCATTGCTTTATAAAACTTGAACTCCAATTGTGTTGAAGCAAGACCATATCTCACCAGAGATAACAATGCATACCGAATGTTCCGTTATGAAGTTCATTCCATTGATGAACCTATCTACCGCTTCTTGTGTTGCTCTTTTAACCGAGTGGTGTTTGTGTAGGCGATCTTTTTGTGAAGCACACACTTCACACCACACCTCAGACACGTAAAAAACGTCACCTTGCAAGAAAATCTTATGGCCCATTGCTGGTAGACCCCCAGCTTCGAAAGTCGCGAGCTTCACTTGCTTTCCTGCATCGCTCATCTCTGACTGTTAAAAACATGCTCTACTTTGGTCTACCTGCATGAATCTATCTTGCGAGACATTTGAACAAAGATTGATCACGTATCAGTTGAAAGAAAAGAGACAGCAGATTTTGCACTAATGATGTTCATTTCAGTGGCCCACCTATGTGATAATCTGAGTAGGTCCACATGCACAGAAAATTAGTGTAATAGAAACTGGAAACTAACTGATAATGGTGGCAGCTGTTGTTGTGTGATCAAAGAGGCCATGGTATGAGTATGTAAACACAAAAGTAAGTGCACGATAGCTGTAGACTGCACTTCAAAGGATAGAAATCTGCCTGCGCCTCTTTTTCTGAATATTGCCCTCTGCCCGCACTATGGCTATAGAGAAACAGCCCTGGTAAAATCATTTGCCGGCATGCCAGAGTCTCCGGGAGAAGCCTGGCCTCTCTTTAGTCAGAAGGGATAGCCGAATTTATGGCAAGATGATACCCCATGGAACACTATGATATAGGGCTAAGTCTTTTGACAAGCAAAACTTTTGGGTTCCTAAGGTAGTATTGCATGCAAAAATGTGTGAATTCAGTTGACTTCTAACGGGAATGAATTTCCATAACAGGAACTGAAGCTTAGATTGAAAGGCATCATGGGTACTTGAGATACCTGTTTTCCATGTTTTGCTGTTTCCTGGAGCTACAGCACTGCTCAACCTCTAATCAAAAAACGCCAGAAAATGCTGACATCAGCAAGATGGAGCAAGTGTCCAGTCAACCATTCTGAAGTACGTCGATAGTAATAGGGCTAAACTGTATGTGTACCAAGTTTCATGTAGTAAGTGCCTCTAAAATAGATTCTGTAGGGCGGGGGAATGATCTATCCCCTCCAGCCCATGTTTAGTCACGTCCCAACCCCCTCCGAAGTTGTCACAGAGAAAGCTTTACATCACCATGTCATGCTCTAGACCAGCAGATGGCATACCTTCCCTAAGAACACCGACAAGACATCAACTGAGGATCTCATGTGAGCATGAACTTTGGATTTTACATAGACCGAGGTTCAGCGTTTGGCTCAGCTAATGGCTGCACGCACTCATTCATCACTGCGAGATAAAAATGGAAAGAAAAGGCCTACAAAACATGGATGAGTCCAGACATCCTGGTCACAATGCAACAGATATGTGCCAGAGAAAGCAGACCAGTATCGAGTTCATCTGAATCTGTGAGCAGTACCAAATTTCAATGGTCTCTTCTCCATTAAGTATCTGTGTATCTTGCCAGTGTGCATGAGTGCAATACATGCGTTTTACTATTAAGAAGGGACTGGTTGCTAGTCTACATGCCCATTGCCTCATGTCATAGATCATACTTTTTCTGTTGTTGAGATGTTGTCCTTGCACCAGCATCTTTCACTGTGAGCTTGAATGTGATCAGAAACGGACAAGTTAAGATTCTAGAATTAACGGTCAATCTTGTTATTAACGGTTTCAACAAATTTCTTAACGGTCAATACATAATTCGAGCAATATTAACCGTACATTAAAATTCCTAACCGGCGAGCCTCTCGTAGTAACCGTTAATCA
>JAOBRC010302350.1:0-13423 GCA_027575255.1 Scolionema suvaense
CTTCTTAAAATTCTTTGAATTTTGTGAAAATAGTAAAAACAGAAAAATGATTTTAGCCTCCTGTACCACCTTAAGCCGTTTAGTCCCATCCAAAATTGGCAGGCTCTTTCATTTGGCAAGTAACTGGTGATAGGTCGCTTCTACCACTTGCCCCGCCCATACCGTTTTACTTGAATTTTTAGGATCTTTGGATAAGGGGCGAAATCCTAGTATGCATTCCGAACTGATGAAGTTCTGCTTTGCCTGATGGAGAGCCTAAACAGATTACCTGGGAAGAAAGTCAGCGGAATATCCTTTCTAACTTTATTTTTTCTGACTGTTTCTCTGTCATAGGGCATGACACATCTTCATGTGGGAGAGCCTACTCCTAGTCGAAAAGATAATAGACCCTACGGTGGAGTTCTGCTGAATATCGCCCGATTGTTCAGTAAAGTATTTCCTTTTCTCCATTCTCATAAAAAGGAAAAAAGTGAAATTTCACCCATATGACTGGCTGATTTAGGTAGTTAAATATCCATCTCATAAGTGACATAGGAGTGATAGAAAAAATCAGACAAAGGTTGTTTTTTGTATGAAATCACTCTATAAATCCCTAGTGGTTAGTGTATTTTTTTCGTATTTCGTCAGTGAAGCATGATAGTGAAAATTTGAAAATAGCTTATTCATGCATGTATTCAATGACTGTAATTGAATTTTTCTTAATTGTATGATACACTGATTTACGGCTCAAATGATTTATGCTTCAAGTAACATGAATATCTACCAGCAACAGGACCGAACAGATTTGCAATTAACCCATTAGGGGCAACAGCAGCTTGGATATTTTAAAGCATGAATTCGTTTATGCCCATTGTATACAAGGCGTTGGGCTTGACCTGGCCTGCAAATAAGGCGGACAGTACCGTCCACAAGCCCCAACAATTTTCAAGACCAGCACCTTTTGCTCTAACTACCAAAGCAAACCCTTTCAGACTATTTCTTGACAACCACTGTTGATTCATTGTGCATGGAAGGTGCCCAAATCTTTCATAAATCAGGTCTATCATGTGATTAAAAATGATACAGGTCAAGCAAACTCTTGGACAAGATCTCATAACCTACAGGTATAAGCTAATCTTCGCAGCATAAGGCACAATGATTCTGCAGAAGAGACATGAAGATGATTGTACGTCGTTATTTCGTCTGGTAGCTGCATCTCTTGAATGAGTCTCCGTACATCATCTTTCAGAAATCTGAATTTCGCTGAGTTTCGCTTTACTTTGGTCATCGTTTAGCTGATCTACAAGGTTCATCATCCATTAAAAGCATATATTCCTCCTCGTCTTTTGCACCAGCTGCTAAAGCCCCGTTCAAAAATTCCACTCCTTCTGCCATTTCATAAAACAGCTACACCAATCAAGTAAATGGATCGAAATAAAGAACTGCAAGCTGGAACTTCATTCAAAATTAATCTAGTGAATATTTCAAGCAACAAACGCTAGCAAGCATGCCCACATGGGCTCGTGGAATGCACGTACGTCGATGTCAATGTCACAGCGTAACATGAATTCAGAGATTGGCATTGACTTTCGCATTGAACGCTCGAATCGATGTCAATGTCGCAATGTCAACTCACGTAAGCTTTCTAATAGAGAAATTATGTACTGTTGCTGTTGAGCGCAGTTCTTCAAATTACTCGTCAACAGCATGTTGATCCAAAAGTACTTCAAAGCTGCAGAAAAACAACCTTCTGGACTTATATCAGAAGTTGAAGTAGTAACTCCTAGGGAATGCGAAGAAGTCACTCATTTCTTGCAGAAGTTGGAGCAAGGCAAATGAAAACGAGGGAAGCACAGAACATGGACTTTCGAAGAAAAGCTGGAAGTCGGGAAGCATGCCATCGAACAAGGGGTTTCAGCTACAATTCGACAGTTGTCAAATAAGTACCCTGGCTTGAAAAAACAATCGGTCACTGACTTCAAAAAGGTAGGACATGTTTGAACTTCATTTTTTAATAATAATCATCAGATCAACAGATTAGCCCTTCATTTCGATCATAGCAAAAAAATCAGAACCTCAATCGATTAATGATTCTAATTCAATGCTGTACTGAAAGATTTAATTCTAGATAGGTTATTCGAGTTAGGCACTGTTGGCTCACTTTTTCACCTATTCGATCTATATAAGAAGCACAAACACGAACTGTGGTAAATTGTAAATGTTTTTTTTTTTGGTGTTGCTGATCATGGGGGTGGGCAGATTCGTTTCCCCTAAGGCTTTTTTTGTTTTGAAATTTTATGCTGATATACTTTACTTTATGAAAATGTTGTAGCATGAAAATTCCGCCATTTTGCGGATGAGATAAAACCCTGACTACTCAATTCCAGCAACATTGGCAGTTATTTCTGTTTTCATTGTTTACTTATGTAGACCGCAAAATTAACATGAAGCAAAATTTGTAGCTATTTTTGCCTGAACCGCGAAAAATAAAATGCCACAGAATGGACATTTGATAAAAAACTCTGGATGAAATACTTTTCATTGATGCTACACGGAACAACTTTCCGGAAAATAATTTTTGTTACCCAGGGTTTCGTTTTTGGGCTGGCGAACGGTGAATTTCGTTGCCGCCCAATTTACTTTGCTCAAAATTCGCCGGGGCCCTGGCCGACGGCAAAAATTATAGATGCATGATTTTACACACTTGTACATCTCGGTAACAATTTACACTAAAGTTCCTCGATCTCTACTTCAGTCGACCACTCATCAGATGCTTGAGTAACTGCAATCACTTCTTGTTTGTTAATCATGCTTGTTGCGCAGCTGATATGGATGGGTGAAACTTTCGCAAGAGAAATTTTTCGGATAAACTTTCGCGAATCCATCGATCTCAAAAATTCTCTAGATAAACTTTCGCGAAAGGAAAGCATTTTCGAGTTCACAAGGTCCTAAACCTCTCTTGTCCCCTCCTAAGATGAATATTCACTGAGTAAACTTTTGTGAAATAGTGTTTCGGAAAAAATTCGCGAGATAAACTTTCGCGTGGGGACATTTCTGAACCTTTTCGCGAGATAAACTTTCACGAATGGGCCCAAATTCACGAAATTCGCGAAAGTTTCTCAGAATAAAGTAGTTATAGAAGTCATGACTTTTTTGATCCAGTGAATATTTGTACCCACTGCAATATTGAAGATATTTTGCATGGCAATGTTAAACTTTCACATAATGTGTAAACTTTTTTGAAGAAAAAATGCTGACATCATCAAAACATTTGCTGACTAGGGTAAATTTTCTTCAATATTTAGAAACTACATACCAAAGTCTATATTCAAGTTTCAGCTTCATACCTACTCTAGTTTAGATTTTAACCGGGGGGTAGTTTTTACTGCCCCCCTCCCCCCTTACCCCATGAAGCCAATGTACATAGAATAGCCAGTGAAGAGTAGGGTTAACTTCCCCCCACATGACTGGTCAGTGACAACCTCTTGATCTCTGCTTCTTTGGCCCACTAAAAGGAGCTTGGGAGAGACTTATCACACAATGTGTAAATGTTATGGGGCCAAAGGAAACTTTGTCAAAAAGCGTTTTTGTTGATCTTCTGTGTCGAATTTGGCACTAAAACCTTGAGTCTGGAAATGTGATCTTTCGGTTTCGTAAGACCGGGATTTACCTGGTGGATAGAAACAAGTATTCAGTTTCTAGATATGACCCCAGACTGGTGAAGAGGTATGAAAAGTGGATACAGCTTGGAAAACCTGCTGATGTGATTGAAGAATTGGTTACAGCTATTGAAACACCTACTAAACTGCATGGAAATGCACGAACTGCAGCCGTGGCTTCTGATAGTACCAACTTTACTCCTTCAATATTTGATGATGCCAGTCCTGGTCCATCTTCAAGACCTGATGATGCCATGATGCCTTCACACCAAATTGTCAGGTTAGCAGGGTGCATTGTGGTACATGTGCAATGGCTGGTCCTTAGCCACCTGCAATACCTGGCCAAAAGTGGGTTCTTGGATGGATGCTGAGGCCACTCACACCCCCATCAAAAATGCCTAATTTCTGGAGCTGATATTGAATAAAGTGAAGGGGCCTATCGATAAACCAAAGACAACTCGCAAAAAGATTGATTGCAAAACAGCAGTCATTACCCAAGATGAGTACTTGGAAAAACTAAGAAACCAGGAAACAAATGCAAAGCAAGTTGAAAATGTCAAAATTACCCCCATTGAACCAGAAAAATCCTCGGACATATCAACATGCTGAAAATATGCTTTAACCTCAATGAAAGTGATTCAGTAATAGAAACTAGCTCCTCCAGCGAAAGTGCAGATGAGATGTCTAAACAAGAAGTCCATTCTGCCAACAGTGATGATCAGTAGAGTGCCTTTGGATCAGATGATAGTGTGTCTGAACTGAAGTTGGCTTTAGTGAAGTTGTGGCTCAGTCTTGGACCTCCGGTGAAAGTAGAAGAGGTTCTTCAAAAGTGGTTTGGAACAGTCTACTATGATCGGAAAAGTAAGCCACATTTTTACATCGGTAAAAGCGTTTGACGGTATATACCTACAGGATGAAGATGTTCCAGTCACTGGATTCAATATCGACTGCTTAAAGCCTCATGTTGGTACAGGTATATACCATTCTCGATTCTAATACTCCACACCTACAGGATGTTTCATACTTTCCTGTTCTGATATCATTTTGGGACCAATTGAAGTACACTCGCTACCGCAAAGAAAATGGGATATACCAAGTTACCACAGTCAGAAACAATAATTGGAACTTGTCAAATCTGTTGACCGAGAAAGTTTGTTTGTAAACTCTGTTTTGTAAGGTCATCTTTATTTATAAGGAACACGCATAATGTTTGTGACACATTTTGTTTTGCCGTTTCTGTCATCGTATTTGTGTTACGTAGGTGTGGCAGTGGTTTCAAAAGTAGGCAGCAGCTGGCTCAATAGGACTATTACTTTCAAATATTTTAATTTTAGTGCTGGCTACTTCTTGCAAATGAGACTTAATAAGAAAGGAAACAATGGCAATTTTAAGAGTTTGACCCGCCTACTTTCATGCGGCAGCCTGCATCTAGAAAAACGTCTGAAACCCCTGGGGTGTGGTCCTTTTCCGATAACAATGAGGTATTGTGAAAACAGAAAAAAGGCAAATGTTGCTCAGTGCACACAATATTCTGGTAAAAATAGAATTTTATCAGATATCTTTACATCAGCTTGTATTTTTCGAATTTCAGCCACGTTTTTCACCTTTGATTAACGCTGACAAATTTTTTTGAGTTAGAATCGTTCTTCCACCATCGATTTTAAGCTCCTACATATGTAAAATATATAATTATCAGTAAAATAACATTTATTTTGTGCGCAGTTTTTTATAGCATAGAATCTTTGAGCACTATGAAAACGTGCGCAGTGAGATATTTTTTTAATGCCGATGCGCTATTTCAAACTTTTTTGGTGATTTAAAATTGCTCACGCAATATCGTTTCCCCGTCAAATACTCTTCACACTAGAGGCGCCAAAAGTGTGCCAGTCATAGGGAAGGCAAGAAGAAGCAAGTAACTGGCGCATTCGCTTGTACCAAAAAGTGTGCCAATCGTAGGGAAAGGCAAGAAGAAGCAAATAACTGGTGCCTTTGCTTGTACCATGAAAGGAGTATATCTGCCGATGCAACTTATGTATGAAGGTAGAACAAGTCGATGCCGTCCACGCGACATTGTTTTTCCTGAAGGTTTCAACGTGACTCGCACAGTCAACCGTTGAAGCAATGAAGACAAAGTTGTGGTGTACCTTGAAACGAGCATTTTTCAATTTCAAAAAGCGAAGAGGAAGCAGCTTGGGCTTCCTGATCATCTCAAAGCGCTGTTTCTTTTTTATCATTGCGACTGCGTGTCTGTTTTTGTTCCTGCCAATTTATCAAAAGCGTTTCAGCCACTGGATCTCACTGTAAATGGTGATGCAAAAAATTTTTTGAGTGCAAAGTTGGTACACCTCAAAAATTACCTAACAGCTTGAAAATGGGGAAGATGTGTACAAGGTAGAAGTGGACACCAGTTTAGCTTTCATGAAACCTATACATGCGCGTTATCGGTTTGTATGACCATTTGACAAACAAGCCTGATCTTGTAGTTAAAGGCTTTGAAGTGGCTGGCATTGTTGGGGCAGTTTGAGATGATATGGAGGAAGAAGACCCTTTGAGCTACCTAGAGTGAGTAATTTTAAGAACTGTAATATCAGGATATTTTCTGGACTCTTTAATGTCTTCACTATTCATCATTGTAAGAATGAGTTCCATAATTTCTACATTAAACTATTTTGATATCAGTTATGAGCACATCTAGCCTTGATTTTGAAGAATCGTTTCGCGTTGTTGTCTTTGCGCCGTGCTTTACTTTAATGGGATTAAATTTCGCGGGGATTAAATTTTGCGGATGAGGGGCTTCCTAATTATTCGTGGGGATTTAATTTCGCGGATCACGGAAGAAATTAACATTTTTTAAAAGAGGGTAAAACCTTGCAAAAACAACTTCTCCCAAAAAAATTAGAGTGACTTCCCTTCAAGCTAATGCAGTTAACTCTCCCTGGAATTTTTTCGAACTTTTTCGAACTGCGTATTGTTAAAGGGGAACATTGGTTAAAAATGATATTTTAATAGATGATAGAGCTCAATAAAGCATGATCCACAGTTTTTATTTCACGACGAAAGCTTGTGTAAATCTAGAGATATTCAACCCCAGACTTTGGCAAAGTCCAGCAGCTGCCATCTGGCCAATGATTTTGCATGATGTCGCTGGGATACTATCCAAAATACCTAAACTTTGTTGCCAAAATACTCAGTGTTGAATTATTGTGCAATACTGTCTCTTTTGTTTTCTAATATAGCTAGGTAATATGTTAAAAATCCACTTGAGAAAGTAGCGTTGGTATATGCGTTACTAAGGAAATGGTGACACTTAGCAATGTGCCTCAATGACATCATCAAAAATCAAGATGGTAGCTGCTGGACTTTGAGACTGAATATCTGTATATCTGTAGAACTACATATAAGCTTTTGCCGTGGAATGAAAACTACATGTCATGATTTAATGATCCCTATCATCTGCTAAAATATCATTTTTTACCGCTGTTCCCCTTTAAGCTCGCCAAACTTGGATAATAGCTTACAATACTACAAATGCCATTTCAAGTATTTTTTCTACCATTTGGAAGAATCATCTAACTTCATGTGTTTTGCTTTTTGCTTTCTCCATAACATAGTGTTTGAAGTATCTTTGGATTTATGACTTTTGTCCGAAATGTGTCCAAAATAACAAAATTTTATCCAAAAATTGAATGTCCAAATAATAAAACATCCAAAATGTTTGGGAGTTCATGTAGGAAAACGTCATCAGTGGCTTACCGTAGCAGTCTTCATAAATCAGCAATTTTTTTCCTTGCAATGCTATCTTTCTAACTGGTAAGCAAAAACATTTTCTACAATTCTACAATGCTCCCAATGGTTTTCGAATTCAGTCCCATCAAACATTGTTGTGATGTGTATATATTTCCTACAAATGTCAGATATATTAAAAATGCCTTCAAATGCTACTGCAATCTGAATAAACCAGCATTTCTTTCCAAAGTAAGAAAAGAATCCTGAACGAGAGGGGTGTACTCTCATAAACAAGGGCATTGAGGTGTACAACCTGAGGTTTGTGAACATAAACAACTCTTAGTCTCCCTGTTAATAGGGCGTAAGCATGGTAATGACACGGACAGCGAGAACGTAGTTTTGGAAACTCTAGATACTATTCATGTAACATATGTATAAGTATGATCCTTTCAAGGTGAATTTCCTTGTGGAGGTTTTCATTATGTGGATTATTTGAATGTCTTTATGACAAAACAAATGATGCGCAAATTTGAAAGTGTGTGGAAAAGTATCACTGTCATGCTCGAAATTGACCATGCGCGAATAGTACACCTGCTCCAATTTCGCAATGAGTAAGGTACTTTCAAACTTGTGCTGGCTACTTTTTGTCAACTTTCTATGAATTCTATAGTGGGATCTCAAATTTCACCCCTTTGCGCTGGCTGCGTCCTCAAAATCCGCACCCACTTCAAATTCTGGTGAGAACCCTGGCTCATGACAAAGATGCGTTGGCAAGCAACAAATGCAGTGCTCAGTAAGATTCAAGCATTGTATGCTGATCTTTGGGCATTGTACACACGCTGCATATGAAATATTCTAGCGCTTTTTGGTGGCCGCAGAACACATGACGTGCCAATGTGAGCATGCTCTGAAAAAGGCAGGATATCTTCAAGAGTCTTGAAGCAGGCTATTATTAGTGTTGTTTCTGAAGGTATGCATTACATACAAAAACATGAAAATTGGCGTTTTTTCACATTGGCAGAAAAATAACCGACGCTGTGGATATTTTAGAAAATTTTGTTGACAAATTCCCGAAGTTCTTCGGACAAACAAAAATAATTATTCATTTTGAAATATATTTTCAGTTTGTGTAATACACTCATCTTCTAAACGATTTGCATTCCAAAACCTATTCCACACGCTGAAACAGACAATATGTCCTTTTAGATCACAGTCAGGTTGCTAGCGGAAGAACACCGTCTGTTACTAATCCGCCATTTTGGACCTCTAGAATTTGCTCTGGATTTTGGTCGAAAGGATGATTAAACCTAAAGGGGAACATGATCTGAAGAAGCTCAGATCAAAGAACACAGATTACTTGAAAATTAACTTGCATGTCTGCAAACTACAATCAGGTGCGTAATGTATTGAGACATGCAAAATATGGTATTTGCCAGTCCCCCGAAGCAAAGTACTCATGGTATTATTCAAGTGTAGTGAAAATCAAGCCTCCATGGGTTGACGACTCGGTTTACGGATCTGAGTTTTAAAACTTTGAAGAGAAGAAGTGAGAGATGACCCCCTCTTTTGTGACCTTGCCCACTTTATCGAAGTTTTGCTTATTTTGCCTATTTACAGCTGTGTGGCGTGACTTTTAAACGCATTTAGGCGTGCTAGTTTGATACTCTGTAGGTTGGTATAGTTCGGAAGGCAATTCATCATGTCGACTTTACAGGGTTTTCAAAAATATGATCAGATACACTAAGGGCAGAAATTTCCACAACAAGAAATTTTTGCGCTAAGATATTTGCGTGAATTTGGGTCCAGTTCGCAAAAATTTCTTCTGCAAAACTCATATAATACATTCTATTCGCGAAAATTTCTTCCGCCAAATTAACCCCATAGGAAATTCACGAAAAAGTCTTTTATGAAATTTGATTATTTTTGGTCCAATTCTAGACAAAGATTACTTTTTCGTACTTCTTTTGATGGTTTCCCGATGATTTGACAGGGAAAGTGCAACTGGGCTTTGAAAAACTGATAAGTAACAATTCTTTCTTTGATTCGATTCGCGAAAATTTCTTCCCACGAAAAATGCACTTTTCAAGATATCAATTCGCGAAAATTTCTTCCGCCAAAATTTCTTGTCGTGAAAATTTCTTCCCTTAAGGTATTGGCTATGCATGCCTTTGAAAATAGGCTGAAAATTGATGCTGTTCTTGACAATTTTGCGTCTGTTTATAGGTTATATCTATACCAGAAGCATGATTGTCTGTAGCAAAAAATAAACCCAGTATATAATACTTTCATGTGCGATCATCTGTTTGAAGAAAGTATCAGGAGATGGCTACTAGACACTACTGATAGCATGTTCTGTGACTAGTTGGGCAAAGTAGTGAACAAATCCTTTGTTCGCAACAACTACATACCTGTCTGGACAATTTGATTGTTGGTAGCCAGCCTCATTATTAACTCATTTCTAGCACTATAACAGGCCAGTGATCCTTGCTGCAAAAAACTGCATCTGTTTCCAGAGTGTGCTTACAGATGTAGAAGTGATATAATGCGTTTAAAGACTGTTGGACCAGATGGTGGTCATAGGCCTTTGTACTAACTAGATCGAACTCACAAGTCATAAGTTTTGGGGACCAACTTCTGAGTATAAGTACTGCATTGTTTTTATGGCGCTATGTGATTCTTCATAAAATTAAAATATGAAGAGCACTTTCAATAGAAAGTAAAAAATGAAGGATTTTGTGAGCAGGATATGCCTCATTTCGCACTTCGTTTGATATGAGATATGAGTACACCACTTGTAAACAAAACAGTCTTCAGCTGCAGATGAAAGATGTGTTATGAATGAAGTGGGTAACATAAGATTGTAAAGTAAAGCAAACTGGATCCTGCCCAAGACCCTGGAAAATCTACCCTTCATACACCTCTTTATGTCGAACACCTTTACCCCACAAGAAACATATTTGCAAGTAAGTTCAATTAACAAAGAAATTTTGCCTTGGGAAATATCTCTGTTCATCACAAAGTTGCTCCGACTGGGAATATTGGTCAAATCAATTTCATGAATTATATGATGTCAACCACTGCTGCAATTCAATTGTAATGCGCCCTCTATGAGTGTTTCATATGTTCACTTGGTTACTGTTGAAGTGTGGTCCTCAACACCAAAAATTAAGGTAGAAAATTTTGCTTCCAACCTGCTATTTCCCATTGATTTTCCTTGTTTTTCTATTGTTGCCATTGTTTCTCTATTCTACCGTACATAAGTGAATGCCTTTATCTCCAGATGCAGAGAAGTTACTTGCATGCTATTAAAGCCATTTTCCTCGACATAGAGGCTTTTTGGACTCCCGCTTGAGCGGAAGAGTCCTATAAAATGATGCCTGTCCGTCCTTCCGTCTGTCTGTCCGTCCGTCACCAACGCATTTTCCCGGATAACCGCTCAACGAATTTTTCTGAAATTTGGTGTGAAGGTGACAATCTGTAATTGACGGAAAGTGATGGAGCCGGAATTTTGAAAAACAATTTTGTTAGGCTTGCAGGTGGCAATTTATGGCCAAAAATGGCCATTTTAGTGTTTTTTAAGAATATTTCAAAATCTGTTCATTGCTTTTTTGTGGTTTTTGGTGTGAAACTACCGGGCAATAGTAGTTATGTTGTGGACCACATGTGATATCTGGGAAAACTCTCGTTCGGCGTGCAGGTGGCAATTTATACACCTTCAAAAAAGGCGTTTTTCACAGTTTTTTGCGGATAAGTCAAGAACTGTTCATCGGATTCTTCTCATTTTTGGTGTGAATATTAGCCGCAACTGTGCACATGTTTTGAACTGCATGCCGTGTCTCCTGACAAGGTAGTTTGCCTTGCAGGTGTCAATTTGCGTCCAAAAATGGCAATTTTTAAGGTTTTTTCCATGTGTATCATGAACAGTTAATCTGTTTATTGTTCTTTTGGGTGTGAATATATGAGGCAACAGCACGCATGTTATGAACCATTTGTCATGTCTGTGGACTATCTCGTTTGGTTTGCAGGTGGCAATTTAGACCAAAAAATGGTGTTTTTCATGATTTTTTCCAAATAAGTCGAAAACTGTTCTTCTGATTCTTGTCATATTTGGTGTAAATATTAGGGGCAACTCTGTGCTTGTTTTGAACTAGGTCCCATATCTCCTGCAAGTTGCATTTGGCTTGCAGGTGACAACTTCATCTAAAAATGGCAATTTTCTGGGTTTTTTCCACATATATCAGGAACAGTTAATCTTGTTATTGTTATTTTTGGTGTGAATATTTGAGACAACTGTATGCATATTATGAACCTTTTGCCATGTCTGCCGACTATTTTGTTGGCTTGCAGGTGGCAGTTTACGTCCAAAAATGGCATTTTTCATGTTTTTTTATCCAAAGATGGCGAAAAGTGTTCATTGGATTCTTGTCACTTTTGGTTTGAATATTTGAGGCATTTCTATGCATATTTTGAACCATATGCCATATCTCCTGACCATGTGGTTTGGTTTGCAGGTGGCAATTTACTTCCATAAATGTCGCTTTTTAGGGGTTTTTTTATGTGTATCATGAACGGTTAACCTGTTTATTGTTATTTTTGGTGTGAATATTTGAGGCAACTGTACGCATGTTATGAACTATGTACCATGTCTCCGGACTATCTCCTGTGGCTTGCGGGTGGTAATTTGCATGAAAAAATGGCTGTTTTCAGGGGTTTTTCCGAATGTGTTAACAATGGTTTATCTTTTCATATTTGGCTTGGATCTTAGTGACAACAAAGCGTTATGTTATGATCCATGCTTTATATCTTGAGAATATGTTGTTTTTTAGCATGCGGGTGGCACTTAACGTCAATAATGGCTATATTAGGGTTTTTTCATGTTTCAAGAACACTTGATTACGTTTTTGTGATTTGTGGTGCAAATCTTATGGCTAACGTGCTATTCTGTTCTTGTATCTAATGCAGAGCTTCTCAATTAAGTTTGCGTGAGTCCACTAATTATGTGACCTGTTGAATTTACAATAAATAAAGACTTTTGTAAGCCATCTGAACTATCTTGTGGTAAGCCTCAATACTATTTAAAGGAGAACATCAACCAAGCTATATAACACAGATGAAACCCTTTATGTTCAAATCCTTTCCGAAAATTCATGAGTATACTAGTACTACAGATTTGGTAAAAGGTAGCATTGAGTGATGGAAGGTAAGCAAAGAGCATAGCATGATTCTACAATTGATTTGCTTGTCAAGCCTCCTTTGCCCAAATACCAATGACAAGCACTCTTTGTATTCAACATGTGCATAGGGGTGGATGAGGTTGGAAAATGGGCGTAAAGCACTACTTGCTTGCATACCTAGTTACTGGCATGCAGACATATTTCTTTGCTGAAGTCTGACTAGACATATTTCTTTGCTGAAGTCTGACTAAGCCTAATTTTAGATCTTTTGTGAACTTCTTTGGTGATGTGTGAAAGTTATTTACGTCTAAGATTTTTTACTGCGAAGAAACGGCTAAGGCTATTGCCGCAAATTTTTGCAAGTCTGAACAGAATTTACTTGAGCATCTTTTGGTACGAATTTGGTCGTCGTACGTATAACGGGGGTGTCATGTGGCTATTTTCTGACGGGGGGTTATGTCATTTTGTGCTAAATGTCCAGGTTTTAGGCTCTTATTTCACTTCTGTTCCACCAGTTTCAATGATTGTGGACTTAAATGATTACTTTCAATGAGCTCTTTCAGAAAAAGTCTAATTTGAATAAATAAATTCATGCAGCACGTGGTTGAAAAAACAGTGGTAAAGTCCGATTTTTTTTCCATATTTTGGGACTTATAAAAACCCAAATTTTGGAAGATACAATGTTTTCTTCCTTGCGCTGCCATGAAAATTAATCACTGTCTGTCAGAAATTCCTATTGCCAAGCGTTTTTCGCCTAATTAAATTTTTTTGTATTGGTTTCTATGGAAAACCACATTGCTGGTCTGCTAAGTTCAAATGCATGTTATTTGCTGACCAGACCACCTGTTGGACCAAAATTTGGTACTTCTCACACATTGATGAAGA